>VFFE01007147.1:1047393-1071253 GCA_008921705.1 Burhinus oedicnemus
CCCCCCCCCCCCTTCTATTTTGAAGAACTATTTTTCCCTCTAGGCTGGCTGAAGGAAGAAGAGAGGACTCGAGTAGATTGTCATTTTCATTAACGTGGGCTACGAAGTAGATGACAGAGCTGGAAGAGAGTTTAATAACATATGACAGGCATGTATTGTTAGTATGAGGCAGTAAGAAAAAGCAACTAGTAATTCTACTGGTTTACTACAGCCAGATAGTTTTAAAAGTGGAGGTACCGATAACATTTCTAATTTAAAACAACTGAGCAGTAAAGGAGAAAAGCGATAGAAATGACAAACAAAAACTTACTTGCAGTCTAACAAAGCCACAACTTCATAGACAGCAGTAACACTGTAGCTGCCGGATTTACAGGCTCAAAATTGGTAGTTGGATATACCAAATACTAAGACAAGGTGTTTGTCTATGCAATTATAGATGTTACTTTCGTGAACATTGAGACTGAAATTTTAGAAGCAGGGTCAAATCATGCAAGTTCTTTGCATTCTCAAGAAAGAATTTGCATTCCTACTTTTACTTATTTTTAAAAAAATTTAAAAATCCTTAGGGAATATAAATTATTAGTAGATGTGAGTGGTTTTTTTCTCTTCTGTAGCCTCTTGAGAACATTCCAGAAAAAAATTGAGACAGAAGTCTGGGAATTTTTTACTTTTATTGTCTACTATCAAATCTGAAATTCTCCGTGACAAGCTAAGAATATATCATTATACGTAATTTTCCATCTTTTAATGAGCAATGTGTGACATTTGCGGAATAGATGGAGTTACTGTCATTAGATAATTTTCAGAATAAGGAGCACACTATTGCAGTTATGAATCAAATGCAATTTGGATGTTAATCCATTTTTTCCCTGGGGTTTGAGTAAGATAAATGTTGGGGTAAAAACAAACAAAAGCAATGCTAGTGGAATTCATTCCTGCCAGAACTGTTAGCATGCTAAACAAATGATAGACCACACCCAATAATCCTTTTCAAATGAAATTCAAAACAATTGTTGTCAAGGTCCCTTCCTCAGTGAACGTAGCACCATCTAGACACTGGTGCGAAAGGCTGAACAGAAAACAGTGCCTGATTTTCAACATTCATCCTAAAATCTCAGGGCTCATTTACATAGAGAAATACTTACACATTAAGTAATGGTGTGTATATATATGCAGCCCACCAGGTGCCCTAGCTTTCCCTGCGGGCACTGGTAACGTGCATGCTTGTACATTTATGCTCCCTGTGCTGAATTTATTTTAAAGGAATAAAGGTGTGTTATTGTACCACCAACCAACCTTTAATAAAACAAACAAACAAACAAAAAACCTAAATTAGAAAAATCTTTGAAATAAAACTGTGTTAAGAGACATATTGTCTTTTGAAACCTGTAAAGCCAAAATGTTGCTGAAAGTCACGAAGTATTTCTGTTGATGCAATAGAAATCCACCAGTGTAAAACTGATCTACAAGGAATCATGGTCAGAGTTTGCCTTCCATATTTTGTGATCATTCGGTTGCTGAAAGGTGAATGTAGAAATGTCACCAAAATATAGAGAGGCACTTTATTCAGCTAAGAAAAACAAGAGTGTGCACATCAGTTATTCAGTGTTTACAGCTGGAGAAAATCATATGAGCGGCTAGGAAGCTGTTCAGCAAATGGAAGACTTCTGACCAGTAATCTTGAACATAGCAAGAAAAATTTAAAGCAGACAATATAATTAAGAATTGCAAGTGCCAAGCAATCTTTTCTGTACGGGCCTGATCAGCCTTTCTTGGAGGTCAAATAACATGCAATTATAAAAAAATTCAGCTTCCTCTTAAAGTTTCACTTATATCTTCAGATGTTAATTCTGGTATGTGATGATTTAAATATTATTTATTTTTTCCAACATGGTTGGTTCTGCCATAAATAAAGCAAGATTTTCCAATCCATGTATAATCTAGAAGTCTAGTAATCTTACTTTTGTCAAATCAGAACAGAATTGCTTGATGGTTTTATCCGCAAAAGCAGACAGTATGTCAGAATGCATTAACGATCAACATCTTTATGAGAAGATTAGAGAAATCAATTGTTTCTTTTTGAAAAATGTAAACCTTTGCACAAGCAGTTATCCTAATTTGCATTAATGGATTTACTGGCAAAGATCTTTTCCTTTCAAAGTCTTGTGAAATATATTTAGTGTTGAAATATGTTTAGTATTGAAATATGAAATATGTTTAGTATTTTTTAGTGTCTTTGAAACTAGCCAAACTTTTTGTAGATAGATGACCTTCATAGGACCATAGTAATAGTGACATGAGAAATACAAACTTATTTTAAAGAACATATGCTTTTGTTTATTAGCTGAAAAACAATGCATACAAGGAGAATAACTGTCCAAATGTTACATCTGAGGTGAATTGAGGAAGAAATAAAAAACTGCCACAACATCTTTCTGGTATGCTAGGTATTCTGCTGCTCTCCAAGTTACCACAGTGAACTCTCCTGAAGCATTCTCTTCTTTCTTTTTTTAATTATTATTTATTTAGTGTTGTTCCCATGTTTAGTTGCTAAGATAAAAATGACTTTAAAAAATTGGTATTTTAATAGTATGGAATATTTAGCAAGTACTAAAAATAAAAAAGCCTTCAAATAATTTCCTAAGAATAAGCAAAGTAGTATTTGTGAAAAAATAATAGATCTTTTTTTCAAGATTGGCTCACTGAGAGGGAATCTGTACTTAAAGTTTGGCAATATTGTCTCTACTAGACTGCAAAGCAGGTATTTTCAAGGGCACAAATCACAGTTAGGTGCCTAACTCCCTTTATCCCCTAAAATTATCCCCATAGTCCTTTTCTGAAGCAGCAGTTCTCTCCCTCTCACATATTCAAAGCCATAAACCTACACTTTTTACATCAAGATAAGAAAAACTGCAGGCACAAAGCTTATGCTGTGATGGCCTTTTCCAGCTCTCACGGATTTTACTAGAAGTTTGATGAGGACCCCTGAGCACCGCTAAGACAGACATGTAGGAATACATAACAAAGATTTTGCCCTAAAAGTGATCTTTTCTCTTACATTGACCAATCTTCTAGTTAATTCTAGAACTGTAGGTTCCTCAGTCATATAAGACTGACCAAAAATATCACTTAGAAAAAATTTGCAGTACAAAGCCAAACAGTTTCATTTGATGTTTGAATTAATCCTTTCTCAAATATGTAAATTTTATAGCTTACAATTTTACTTCAAAGGATTCCACCTTGCTTTGACTGTCATTTGTCATGTAGATACAGGAGAGAAAGATTATTTATCTCAACAGCAGGCTGATGACAAAACATCTATACTATGATTAAGCTCATTTCTAGATTAGAAGGATCACAGTTTCTACAGCTGGTGTCACTGTGACAGTTCTAGTTATTTTTGTCTGCATTTCAGTGTTTTGCATTTTTTCCCCAAAAATGCCTGAAGATTTCTGATTTATAGAACACCTATCAGGACCACATAAAACCAAAGAACAACAGCAACATGACTTGCAGGACTTTTTTTATTAGAATATCCTGCCATTGATATTTATTTGATTTTGAGGGAAATTTCATGTTGATCATTGTCTTGAAATTGACATTGTGTTTATAGGGTCAGAATTATGTTTGTCCTTTTGTTTCCTAATTCTAAAACCTTTGGACACCTAAGCTTTGAATTTCTTTTAGAAGTCATACCTTATTTTTTGTAGTTTTCAGTGTGTATGTATTTCAGCAGGTGAAGGAGATTTCTGAAAAAAAAAAAAAAGGACTGTGGTTTGAGTTGGCTAGTTAGCTAAATAGAGCTGCAAAAGAGTCTTTAGGAAAGTATATTTTAAAATTAAAAAGCTTAGGGAAACCGGAATTTAAAGAGTTGGGTTACACCCTGAAGAAGGCAAAGCCAGAATGAAGACATAATGCATGATCTCTATTTTCTAGAGAGGTTAAGGTCAAAGAGGAATTATTAGGATAATTGAACAGGACCATTCTTCAACAGGAATTACTAACCTGTGTTATAGGCCTTACTAAGCAGACCATATACCAGTATGTACTGAACTTAAGTATCATTCAGAGCCAGTACATGTGGTCAGGTAGAATACAAGTGGAATGGCATATGGAAATGCAACTTGGGGCGGGATGCAGAGTGGTACTTTAGCAGCCTGGATCTAATTCGTAATTCGTAAGACTAAGCTATATTCCTTGTTGGAGACAGGGTTTGTAAAGGAATACAGAAGCATTTGGCGACACTGTGTTACTGCTGTGCTTGCTGGTGCTCAACCAAATCTAGCTCACAGCTGAGTTAGATGCTGTGTAGTCTTTGCACCAAACAGTTCAAACAAACAGCAGTTTTGTGAATCCAAAAGAGCTGGTTCAGAAAGAAAAGGTGAGTCTATTCTTGTACCTCTGTTAAGATTAGCATCTTTCCCTCGTCATATGTTGTTCATGGACAGATATATCAAGCCACTCACTTTTTTTTTTTTTTTTAAACTGGTTTGGTAGTAATAGTAATTACCTTCTAATGTAAGGTACTTGAGGGAGCTCTTTGTTTAATCAGGGAGTAGTGCCCCAATATCTTGTTAGGCAATCTTTTGCTCTTAGCCCCAAAGAACTCAATGGATCAGTCCAAAATTGCAGGGTAAAATATCCAGAAAGGATTTACATGCAAAGACAATTGCTTTTAATTCATATTTTAGGAGAAATTTTAAACACTTCACTTAGACAATAAATCCTACAGAAGCTTATTTTTCCAGGAAATGATGCCTTATATACCACCTGTGTGGCCCAGAAAGGAGAAGGAAAAGAAACTTCAGGCTTCCACTGTTTCCATACTTTCTTGATGAAAAATGTCTTTGAGTGAAATAAGATTTTTAAAGGCCTCTGATGTGACTTAAAGTGGAAGGTATTCAGCTGTATAAAATATGAATAGGTGAGCAATCCAACAAGCAATGCCTCAGAGCATCAAAGCCCTCACAAATCATAATTTCAAAAATATGTTGAAATATCCATTTAGCAATCAGAGGCATGTTCAACAACTCTTCTTGAGTAAGCACAGCAAATAGAAGTTATTTAATTTTATAACTACAATATGGCAAATAAATAACACCATTGCTTTCTTATGTTGCAACAGGTTCAAAAGTTCAGCTTCAGTCAATACATGGACTCTTCATAGTGTACTGATTATTATACTACTGATAGATGCTGTTAAATATGAAATATTTTTAATGCACGTGTTAAATACCACATAAAGAATCCTGTAAAGGAGAATCAAAGTGAATGCATAAGGTATTGTTTCTTTTATATATATAGTTTATATACATAGTTATATATGTAGTTATAAATATAGTTTTTCTAAGTTCCTCACTGTTCCAATAAAAATTAATATGCAGAGATAGACTGAACATTGGTCATTTGAAAATTAAAGAAAGCGTACTTCTTTGCTTTAATAACATAGGACTGACTGTAATGCTGAAAACAATGGCTAGGTTAATTTGGACTATTTTACATACTTCAAATAATCCTCAGACATGTGATTTGTTAACTGCTATTGTTTAAAAGAAAAAGACCTCTGGATTAAAAACCTGTCCTATGTTTCATTCTGTGTGACTCTACCCCTGTGAGAAGCAGCCATAAACGTGTTAAAGTAAGTGAGTAGAAAACATTAATTTCTTAGTGTATTACACTTGCACAGGTATTAATGAGTACAAAAGATGTAAGCAATGAAGAGCCAGCCCCAGATACTATATATCCAAAAAAATTATCCAATATATCCATCTCCATCACTCTTCACGTCTTCTTTTTTCTCAGTGGCTCACCAGACGGTAATGTTCTCAGATCAAATATTCTCTATAAATTGGGAGAACATTTAGCTGATTTATGAGGCTTTTAGCTATTACATACTTACCTACTCAATAAAAGTACTTACATCATATGACACACAAGCTACCTCCACAATCCAAGAATTACTCTTAAAGTGACACATACATCAAATTGTAATGTGATTTCCTGTACCTAATATATCACTTAAGGGCAAATAACAGGCATTCCATTGTAGATATTTTTTATTTCTTCATTAATTGTTCTTTGTTTTCGCAGACAGCACTTTTTTACACTTGCGGCTTTCTCTTACACATAAATATATTCTTTACCATTAAAAAAAAAGAGAGGTAGAAGGTAGAAAGGCAGACAGAGATGGGTTGCGGGAGGGAGAGGAACACAGAGACTGAAATTTTCTTAACATTTTTTTCTGTTTTCAGGCTTGGAATTAAATAGCATATAAACATTTATGTGTATTAAGAAAAAAAATGGAGAATTGTAAACAGATTTTGATGAAAATATGTATCTTGCTTGCAAAATAGACAGATCGGTTTATACCAGAACTATTAACCTTGATTAACTGAACATCAGAATACAACCATGTATATTTGATTTATAATAACAATGTTATTTCTAGTCAACATGGTCTATTAAGTGCATATTTCATTGCATTAGATGAAGATGTAGTATTTAGGCTATTATTTTAGAACCCAAACCCCCGTATCATTATAAGGTTCTGGAATAAAGAGAAAATGGAGGGAAAGTCAGTCATGAAGAGGGAGGTAGATAAGATTGTGTTTATTTTGCATGGAAACTTAGGTCAGAGCCTGACATTGCAAGTCCCAACCAACTTTTGAAAACTTTATTGAGAACCTAAATAGAGGTTTTGAACATCCACTTCCTCAAAAACCATATTCTAGTCTGTAGACAACACTCCCGAAGATGTACTTCCTACCTCAATTCCAGTTGTAACAGAAGTATTTGAATGAGCCATCATTCAATAGATAAAGCTTGCCTATTTCAAATATCTTTTGTCATCAAGTCTTTTTTCCTTTACAACCACAGGACCGCCTTGTTCCAGGACCTCTCAGCTTCACTAATGCTCAGCTTGTGTGTCACAAGGTCTCAAACAATTTCTCAAGCAGGAAAAATTACATTCTCTGCACACTTTTACTTGATTTTTCTTTGCCAGATAGCTGAAAAGTGGCCTACCTGTACAGAAACGACAAAACTTAACATGTGTTGTCAGTAAAACGGAGGAAACATACTGCAGTATAAAGAATCCTTGGACTCCCACACTCTAATAGTTTCCATAAAGTTTCCCAGCTGCTCATCTCTCTCCTGTTGGTTGCCTGCTTACTCACACCTGAAATCAGCAGTCTGCTAGCCCACAGCAACAACAGGCGAGGCAAACCCATAGTGGCTTCGTAGGGACAATTATCAATCCACTACCGCAATATTATAAATAATTGCGATAGATAAATGCTAGTGAATTTATGCTACCAATATTGGACAGAAAGTGGCTGAGGAGCAGACTTGACAGATCAGAGTTTCAAGGCCTTGATTCAATCACGTAGGTCATATAGGCGTTGTAAGCACACTGTAGAAAATCTACGGGTATTTTGTGAATGAATGATGGCCAAAAGGGAAGGATTTCTATTATTAAGGTTTACATTTTAGCATCTGCTGAAACTAAACAAATAAAGCTTTTTGGCAGTAGTTAAACAGTATTCTAAACTTCCTGTTGCAGCTGTTGATTGTTAATTTCAATACATGCTATATAGCCTTTACTAAAGACAAGAAGTTCAATACAAATTTTTTTCTTAGGGGAAGTGCTGGAGAATACGAGCATGAATCTCACATCTGTACAGAAGTATAAAGGCTTTATAAAAACAAGTGTAAAAATTTTCTATGGGAAAACCTGACTTTTATCAGATGTTTTATAACCTTTAAAAATGTAGGCTTCTGCATGTAACTCTTAGCTTTTCTTTCAGAGTGGCATAGATTCAGTTGGATTTATTTCTGGGGGGCACGATAATTATTTGGTTGACTTTGGTCCACAGCTGCAGGGACATGATAAGATTTAGTTTCCTTACTATTTCAATAAAATATTTCTATGGCTAATACAAAAAAACTTGAAAGGCTTGAGAATAAATATATCTGAAATAATTTATTTTCTAGATATTATATTTCTGATGCTGGTTAGCAAAGGCTATACTCAGCCACATGATGCAAATGCAGACACAAATGTCTGCAAAGTGGGTGACAGTGAAGGCTTGTAATGTCACTAAACTGTGTTATCATTGATAACCCTGACCTATGACAGTCTGCCCAAATGTGGATTTCAATTCTGCGTTGAACATCTTGGTAAGTTATTGCTTGCTCCTTTTTGAGGGTGAGTGCTTTCACACGCTAGTACCTAATTGGTCTTCTAACCAAATTCAGGTGGAATGAGCTGGCAAAATTTTCTTGATGCTATATAAAAGAGCCCTGCTGAAACCATTTTCACATTTAACATGGCCATATGGGTGGAGAAGAGAAAACTTTTTTTTTTTTCCTCATTTTTCAGAATCTTCGTAGCCTAACCCCATCCTATCACCTCAAATATATTTGTCAATATATTAACACTTGCTTCTAGCTAACCTCCTCTTTAGAGCTTTATTTCTTTAGTTAAATTTGAAATAGGCACCTTATTTCTTCCTCTTTCCTGCTCTCTGTGCTTGAGAACGATATCTGTGAACATATTTTACTGTCTACTCAATGCATCCTTTAAACTCTATTTTACTATGGTGTCTAAAACTTTTAAGAAAAGTTGGTGTTGTTGGGATGATTAACTGTTAAACAATCAGTGTTACTGTTTGTTTATACTCTACTTGCTCTCTCTTGTTTGTACCCGGAGTGTAAGCTTCATGGAGCAGGAATCTTTTTGTTTTCTATGCTCCCTTATATCACCTACTATAGTATGATACTGTATTTTGAATACAGTTCCCTTATGATGGAGACAATAGTCATATCAACAAGTACTGAGAATCAGCCTGAATTTGTTAGCTAAAGCATGCTCTGTAGGCAAGAATGGCTGATGGTGGTCTTTTATACCACGGCTGCAAAAGGTCTAAGTAGTTGCACTGAGAGAGAAGAAGAACAGACTAGTTTGTCATGACAAGTCTTCTCTGCTCTGAGGGCATGTGTGATGTTGTTCTTGAAATAGTGCAGCAAGCCAAGCAACTAATAATTTTGCAGTAAGCAGTTGATGATCTTGAAACTGAGCAAGTGCTTTTGAGCTCGGTAATCTGCCAAACAGATTTCACAAACTGTGATGGAAATGGTATGCACCAATTATTCTATTTTCTATTTAAGGAAAAACATTATAGCATAATTAATTAATATCATGCACTAAGTTCAGTTAAGATGAAAGAAATGAAGTGCATTCTCTTGCAACATGCTTCACTGTATACAATCTATTTTTAGGAATTTTAATCTCTATTAGCGACTATTTTATGCGTCAGGTGTGTTCTCACTGAAGTTCATACAAGCTGCATTAGTCTCAGTTGCATGAAATATTAAGATAACTTTAAAGGTGACTTTCAAGGTCATGTATCTTGACAAAATATTGTAGAAGTGACAAAAATATTTGGCAGTCTGTTCTGTAGAATAAGACTTTATTAAAAACCCAATGGTTAATCATGAATTTAACACATACAATGATTGCCTGCTCTGCCCTCACCTTGTTTCCTATTAATTCAACATCACACCATGACAGTAGAGCAGATTGTCGTCACTTCATGGCATTATACATAAAATGTGTTGTTATAAACATTGCATCAAATCAAGATGTAGGATATAAAGCTAGAGTAACATGTTGGGTGAAAAGTGATACCTTATCTCTCTCTGAATTTTGTTCCTCAATTTAAACATCAGCGAAAAGATTTTTGCAAGATCTGTTTATCATTATTCAGTGCTGGAAAGGAGGCAGACCAGAGAAACAGAACATTCTTTCAAAATCAGGAAGCTACAGTGAGTGTCTTGGAAAGCCTCTGATTACATTGAAGCAGAATAGATAAATAAATAAAATAAAATAAATAAAAGAAACAGCACGTTGTGAAGTAGAATAATAAAGTATGCTTCCAGTAGGTTGAAGAAGAAATGTTTATTTTGTTTCCTGGGAAGATTTACAATTCAGGGGTAGGGCTTAAATCGGACAGAATGTAAATTAAAAAACTCAAAGTATCTTTAAATCTAAATTCTGAGGAAAAAAAAAATCTGTCTTGAATTTTTGAAATGAGATATTCTGTTGAAATCTTTCTTCTCTACTGAGATTTATTTAAGTTTAAACTGGCCAGAATAAATGGAAAATAATTTAAAAACATGATAGCAAAATATTCCATTTCAAAAAATCATCATCCTTATACAAAAATACCTGTAAGCTCTTTCTTTTTTTCAAATGAATATTAAATACTTTTCATGTCCTTTCATTTTTTTGGAACTGAAACATTTGAATAGAAAAAGTTGTAGTAAAAAACTAATACCTGTCAGGAGAAGTTAAAAAAAAAAGTAATAAATAATAATAAGGAAACTACTATACAAAGCTACCATAAAATAGCTTAAGTTGCATATCTCCAGTGTAACTTGGATGCCCAAAAGGATTGTTTGTAACACACACCAAAAAAAAAGAATTAGAACTAAAAGATGGTCACACCTGCAGCACTGCAGTAAATCTTTCTATGCTTTATTCAGGTTTGTTCTAAAAAGTCCCAGACTTTCTCCATTTCCCATGAGAATCTATTTCATAGCCTATGGAAAGCTAAGCAAGTCTTTTCTGATATTCAGCAAGAATTTACCCTTACTGAAATTTGTCATCTTTTTCTCATATAGCCTTTCAACCCCACAAATACTTTTTTTTCCACCCAAACAATCTTTAGAAATGGAAAGATAATTATCATGTTATCACTTCATCCTCACTCGAGGTAATATATTTTTTCATCCAGCTTTTCTTAAATTGAGGTCACAGCTCTCAATATTACTTTTATTTCTTCAGCTTGCACTGCACTCACTTTTATTTGTCTGCATTTTGGAGCACTGAAGTGATTAGAACAGAATCTAATGCACAAGGGACTGTCTCATCAAAGCTGCATAGAGATATACACTCGCCTCTTTTCCTGACGATCTGATGCCTCTGCAAAATCTTGTTTCTCTTGATCAAAAAAGGATCAATGTACAGTGTTGCGTTACCTGAGCTATTTTTCCTGCTGTCGTAAAGAGAAAGGGCTGACTCGTCATCCTCCCTGATTACCAGATGTACATTGACTTCAGTGACCGTACTTGGGTGGATGGGTTGGGAAGTGGTGTCACTGTGGGTTAATGTGAGCTGCGCTTACAATGGCAGAAAACAGACTGACAGTACCATGGGTTCAGTTTAATATTTGGAATTTACCAGTGCAAATGCAAACTCCATCAACATATAGCCATGAAAAGCAGTGAGTTAAACTGAAGCTCTCTTCTAGAAAGGTCTTAAAAGAGAGCACCTCATTGTACTCTGCTGTGTGTGTAGGGGAACTGCTGGGGTACTTCATTCCCCTGCAGAATTGGCTGAACATGTGGTGACTACCTGATCAACCGAAAAATTGCAGTGCTGGATTTTTTGTTTGATATTCCCCATAACATCTCTCCTAAACCAAAAGATGCTTCTTAAATGGGGATAGTTGAGCATTGTCCTAATTAGTGAGTGCTGATCTTTTCTCAGCCCTCCCACTGCTCTGTCCTATTGACCCAGATGCAAATGTTAGCAGTCTTAACAAACCTTATTCTTGCTCTGACCAGCAGCTAGCGCGATGACCTGGAGCTTTACACGGGCATTGACTCTGGAGTCTGAGATAACTACAACAGTTGGGGCAAACCCCCCCCTTCCCAGGAATTGTTCCTGGAAGCTCTGAGATGCAGACCGGCATTTTTCTCTCTTTCTCACAAGTCCTCATCTTTTGTCAGGACTATGTCAGAGCTGCAGTGACAATTATTTTTCCCGCCTGATAGATTTCTTTCCAGTTTAATGTGATATATTAACATTTCTGCCCAAGTTACTTGTACAGACGGTACTGCCTGAGACAGTCTTGCTTGGGAACTTGGATGCACAGGTCTTCCAGGTCTTTATCACAGCATGTGCCTAAATGCTTACTCAGCATTTCTAGTATAGTTAGGAAGAAATCCTCTGCAGAGAGTTAATATGGATACAACAGATAAATCAGAGAAGAATTAATCCTGATAAAAAGTTATATACATAATTATTTTTTCTTCTTCTTTCATTACTTTATTGTTTTTATCATTCAACTTTCTGGGTTACAGAAGCTGAGAAGTGAGAATTCAGGTGCAATGAAGACAGAAGGAGTTCTTTCAGCCAAATTTGATGGCCAAATAACAGCTGGGTCTTGCTAAAGGAACACCCTAACTCTTAGATTGGATTAAACAATCCAGCAATATGTTGTTGCCCACATTATAAATAGTCTTGGTAAGGTCAGAGCCAAAATGCATTGGAAACAAAGCAAGTAACTCTAACTTCTCTGTGTGACGTAGTTTAAATAACAATTAAAAGTCTTAAACAAGGGAGTTGGAAAAGTGATGTTTTCTATTCTAAACACAGGCGTATTTCATAATCCCAAACAACATATATATAAGTGTAGGCTACTGTTTGTAAAGGTTTCTGCCTTTGTAGACAAGTGGGAGACTGAGAATTAGACAATCAGAGAGGAAATGTTGAGAAAATACCATGCACAAAAGGGGCTGTAGAATGCATCTGCAAAAAGATCTGAAATAGTAAAAATGAAAGGGAAGAGCAGCTTGGGATATAGTGCTGTAAGAAAAAAAAAGCTTCCTTCCCGTTGTTTTCCTCAGGCATTTAGGGAGCCAGAGATGTATATGTTAATTATCAGTAAGCAGAATTATATCAAGGATCTGATTTTTTTTCTCTTGATGAAAAAAACCCAGGCAACTCTGAATTTTTGTTGGCTATTCAGATACAAAAGCAGTAATGTTGCCTAGAACAGCAGCTTGTCTGGAGTCCACACTTTCCCTACAGAGCCTATAAATTGTTACAGTGGGAAATTAAACACTTCCAAGCTTATAACTTTTTTCCTAAATCTTGTTATTTTCTGGGTGATGTCCAGAAAGATTATCAAAGAGACTTGGGTTATGTTAACATTCCCCCATGCATTCCTATGAGGAGTGGCCCTTCCAAGGCAGTTCAATAAACAGATAAATCAAGGGAAGACATTCATAGGCATATCAACAGTGGGATATTTAATATAAGTTACAACTTCCTCTCTTCACACTAGCAAGCTGTTAATAGCATTCGATTCTTCTGCTGCAAAATTATACATTAATTTTTAAAGGATAGCTCTAGACAAGTGAAAAATTGGCAACGTACCATTCCACAAATTTATTTTTAAATTGTTTTCCCAGTTGCAGGGCTGGCTGTTTCATATTTTAATAAATATATCATTCAAATTAGCAAGAGTCATATGAAACTAAACTGGGTTTTGAACAGGAGAATTCAAATGACAGAAATTGGCTAGGTTGCTGCTTGTTTTTTGTTCAGCTCACCTTTACAAAGTGACCATATGTTATATCTTCATTTCTTGGCAACTGTAAGAGTTACATGCAGATACAGTCCTTCTGTTGATACTCTCTTTTCATTGTAGTGCTTCTGTCTAGAGGCGTCATTTTGTGAACAGCTGTAATGTTGTTATTAAAAGCAATACATATATTTTAAAACAAAATAGTAGACATATGTGCCTACTGTCAATGCAAGCAAGTCTATCTAAATGTCATGTCGAGTGTTGCAATGACTGGAAAACAAAGCTGCTTTCTCCCATTTGCATTTCTGAAATCAATTTTGTGCAGGCTTACAATCTGTCTGCTTAAGAAAACCTATTCTGGGACATGCTCAGGTATGAACTTGGCACACACAGCTAGAGATACAGAACTTGATTCTTCACTGCCTTGATCCCTTTATAACCATTTACCCCTGTGGAAAATAGGTAGAAAACACAACTGTTCATTTTCAGTAATATGGCACACTCATTTTTCCTAAGTGATGACACAAGATACAACCAATTTAAGTAATGAAAAGTGTTCTATTTGCTGTTTTTGTTAGAAGTGTTTGGCTATTCTAGCACCACCTTTAAGTAAAACTGCCTGATGTCATAACAGCATGACTTCTAGTAGTCAGGGTCAAGTATGATAAGGCCATGATTTTTTGAACTTCATTTTAAAACCTGCAAAATTCTATTGGTTTTCAGATCAGATTACAGTTTTTGATATTCTTGTTTATGACTGCCTAAAAGATCTTTGATTAGAAAAACATTAATTTTCTAATTGTGTAGTAAAATATCTGATTATAATCTTATGCTGTTGGATCAGTAACATCTATGAAATTGCTCTAGATTTATGCTACTGTATTTTTAATATATTTTATTTATTTTAAATTTTGTCCTGCGTATCAAACTAATAAAGTCAAATGTTGGTTACATGTGCAAATGCAAATTTCTGGCTGCTAGACTGTAGTATGAACATCTGGATTGTAGATTCATAAATACCATACAGAAATGAAAATGTCATTTGGTAGACTTTCAGATCACTATGAATCCACTATCTCCAAAAGCAAAAGCAAATGGGAGTCGCACAATTGATTTCAGAGTAATTCTGTGGGTTTTGCTATCACCAGACACAACGTGAGGATCACCAACAGAAACTTCCCTCCCAGCAGAGGACCTGACAAAGCTGTTTTTCTACATCTCCGCAGAAGAGGCTGGCATGCTTAAATGCGCAGCTGGAAAACTTTGGCTTCTTTACAGGCAAATCTAAATAAAACCTTGTGATGAGTGTTTCTAGACTAAATGGTCTTCCTCGGAGAATCCTCAAGAATGCATTGGCTTCTGTGTTACAGTATCCTTAGTAGTGGTTCCCTGATTTAAAGAAAACTATGGATGAAGTTATTCATAAAAAGGGAGACTGGGGGAAAAAAATCCAAATATTTTTAGACACCAGAACTGTTGTGTTTTTGTCCTTTTAAAATTCTCACACTTAAGTTTAATAGCATTTATTTTTTTCCTTTAGCATATGTTAAGTTTATTAGATCCCTTCCCATGTATAAATCTGGCATATCAAACCACAATTTGCATTGTCAGCTCCTATGAGTGAAATCTATTGCAGTTACAGAGCTGTCCTGCTTTTGCCTTTGTAGCAACTTTCAGACCACAATAACCATCATCAGTTTAAAGCAGGCAGATCCATTACATTTCCTCTGTTCCTACAACCCCACATTAAGCTAATATTATCTATTTCCCAAGTGAAAAAAAGCCCTTCCAGTCCTATCAATTATTAATTCCTTGCTTGCAGCTAATGTTTTGTTTGAATTATTTAAATGCATCTTCATTTATCAATAAACATAAAATGTTAAACAAAGAATACTGATGAAGGGCATTATTTAAGCCATAACATTTTATGAGATTATTTCAAGCGCCTTTTTTTGATTTATTAGCACAATATGTTTTATAATTATTTTTCCATTTCTAAAAACAAAACAAAACAAGAAACACCATGTTTCTGAGTATCATCAAGAGATGTGGAGCCTTACTGAGTGCTTTCAGGAATGTTACATTTTGGTCTGGTTTCTCAAAAAAAAAAAAAATTCCCAATCCATTTGCTAAGAAAATTCAAGACATGGTTAAAACACAAGACGCCTGTGATTTATTATGAGAATAACAGTTACTGAAGTTCACTTTAGCCTCTATTTCTTTTTTTCCAATTGCAGCCATTGTATCAGAAATGGACTGAAAACCATGCATATTGTTAAAAAACTTGAAATTAAAGCAATTGTCATCCATTGTTTTTATTATTTTGATGTGCCTGTCATGGTTTTAAAAGAATAAGGGGAATAGTCAGGTAACTGAAATAAAATCAATATTATAATATTGATGATTTAATTCAGGCTAATTCTGTCAATTTAAATAACCCATGCTTAATACAGAACATTTTAAAAAACACTGTTTTTTTGTTCTCCTGGTTTGTAGTAGAATAAATTAAAATAATTTTAAATTAATATCACAGGCATAAGAAAGTGATAATGCTTGAAGTTAAAAGAATACTTTAGGCTATAGTCAAATTTTACCCCATGTTCACTGTGCCCCTTTACCTTCAGGTGTATCATTTTCTTTGTTGCTACAAAACCATTCAGAAGCTTGGAGAAAATGACAGTTCAGTCACGATCTTCAGACAAAGTCCTTTGTGATCACATACAAAGATTTTTAACAAAAATACCTTCAAAAGACTTTTCCTTTTCTGTAACAGTGAATATTGTGGTATTTCTTTGGTGACCCAGATTATACAATAGTCTCCGACTCTGGAGACATTTCAAACCCGCCTGGATGCCATCCTGTGTAACCTGCTCTAGGTGTCCCTGCTCTGACAGGGGGGTTGGACTAGATGATCTCCAGAGGTCCCTTCCAGCCCCTGTGATTCTGTGATACAATGAATAGATTATGTCTGTGGTCGTAACACAAATGCTAATCTTTCCAGATTATCACAGCTCTCATTGAAAAAATTCCTTTCAAATAATTGTCTATCACCATTTGATACAATCTCAGTAAAGGTGTCAACAATGACCAGGTGCTATTGTATTATGCACTTAGAAAAAGTGTGTGTTCCCTGAGGATTATCAGTCACCTAGCAAGACAGACAAAAGATGAAAGTCAGGAAGTGTTAACTGCCCAGTTTTATGATAAGCAGCTAAGGTACAGTAGTCCTCTACACACTGAATAATTCTGCTCATTAAAACTATAGTATGAAGAATTTCTCATGGTAATATACTACAGTATTGGATACAAATATTGTTGGTGGCTCCAAATTATATTCATGACTTTGAACCTTGTGGAACTGTTGTTTCCCTCTTGCCTTCCCACCATGAGCTAAAAATATATTTGTGTATACAATTTGATTTTAAAGAGTAGAGAAACATCTGGAGGTCTGAAAACTGATCCTTAGGTATAGGATGGCAGAGAGAATTTCTAAAAGATTTTTAAAACTGCAATAATTTTCACTTCCAGTTACTCAAGCAGACCAAACTGCATTGCTGCTGTATTAAATGGAGCAACAATTTGTCAGAAGCAAAGTTTAAAAGTTTGTACTAAATATATGTTATATTAGTTTGCTGTGAAAATATTTCAGATTAAAGTCCACAACTGACTTTCCTGTAGGCAACAAATATTAATATTAGTATCCTACAGAAAAATTGGTTCAGCATTGATGTTCTGTATATGTAAGGTGTCTACAAATATGAACCAAGAATCTAGAACTGCAGAACCAAAGATACAGTGTGTGCTGCTAAAATACAAGCTCGTTACTGCACTGAAAATTATTCATTCAAAGGAGGCATAAACATAGGATATTTAGAAACAAAGTAACTTACCTGTTTTGGGCTTCCAAGTATAATTACAGAAATAACTTAATTTCTAACACTGAAATGCTTTGATAATGGATATCTCTGGAACATTAAATTTATTAAACCCACGCATTAAAATAATTTTTTTTAATGAAACATAGAGCATTTTCAGTATAACAGCAGTATTGATTGCTTGGAAAAATACTAATTACACCCTAAATACATTTAGTATGTCTAGTAATGTGCAGGTAGTACTTCAGGGAAAAAGTTATGTAGATTATACCAGAAAGTTGTAGCTTTTTTATACTGGTACTCATGGTATACTCATGGAAGTGTTGATTGAAAGGAACTACTGGAGGTTTAGTCCAATTTACTGTTTGAAGTAGGATTATCATTGTCATCTCAGAGTTTTACAACTTTCTGTGGAATATAAATGTTAGGTGAGATCAGGGATGCAGTAGATCTACGCAGTGCTTTAAGTAGAAAGGTGTTTCACTATTTTTGTTTCATTGTTTTTCTTATGCATTCTCATATTTTAGTTTTCCATTTCCTCCACTGACTGTCTCCATTAAGATTTGTTCCTCGGCACTGATGAGAACCTCATCTGAGGGCTACAATACCTTGTCAAACTCAGTGCTGCGTTGAGCGGGAAGGACTCTGTAAGGAGAAGTCCTTTTCTGTTGTCAAATGCAGTTCCCCATGCCATATCAGCTGCATTCAAGAGCTAGTCACATAGGATGTGTCTGCTTTGAATTATTACCTGCAACACAGGAATATGGCAGAAGTCAGTTTTGAAGTTTCTCGTGGGAGACATATCTGAAGCGGTCCTCTCTCTCTGTGTGCAAGGGAGTTCAGAACACTGAGTTGCACATATGACTCCCAAACTCCTCCTAGCATCATCACAGCTTTGATTCCATTCCCAGAACTACTAATCTCCTACATCAATATTTCCTGGAACAGGACCACAATGTTGAAAAGCTGACTGGATGTTGCTATAAGCAATAACTCACGGAAAATGCAAAGCAGAGCGTTAGCCTACCTGCAAGTGTGGGCATGGGAGTGGGATGTGGGCACCCTCCCGTCTCCACCAGAAGGTAGCATGTCAGTAGATTCATGCCTACCCCTATTTAAAAAGCTTTCAGTGTTATTTATCAATTTGCGTCACTTTTTAAAACCATGGTACATTAGTTAATTCCTATATTACAGTGAAATTCCTATGGAAGTACATATTACAGCCACATTAATATCACATTAGCTCATCGTGATTAATGTTATTGCAATGAATGAATTAATAATGATTTGCCTCTTTACCAATTTTTTTTTTTACTTTGACATGAAGAGGATCCATGGCATTGATTATCACAAATATAATGGATTGATTCATCATTTATGGGAAAAGAGGCTGCTCTTCCCATAAAGCTTATTCTTTTATTGCTTTTTTTTTTCCCCCCCCTCCTTTCCTCAGTAGATGTATTATCTTTGGCAGGAATTCAAACCATCTATAGATCACTCATAGGAGTCAACTCAGCTTCAAGTACTGTGACTTGAATGCTAGCAGTGAGAGAATGAATGGAACTCGGGTGAATGAGTTGTCACATATAAACTGTCAGGAAAGGAGATAGTAAGGAGAGACTTATCCTGGATAATGAAACTTAGGTATTAATGGCTGACCTCTGTACAGTGAGATTAGGTGCTTTGCAGCTATTTAATTGTGGGTGAAGGTGATCTACCAGCACATGTTGTGACACCCATTTATGCAAAAGCAGTATGATATCCAATGCTGCTGCTTTTGCCCAGCTGAAGGGCAGGGTTTGTCCTCACTGAAATGGGAAGTTATTGAAATCAATCTCTTGCTTGGTGCTGTGTTCTTATTACTAGAGGGTATATGTACAGTGTGTACACAATTATATGCTTAGAGATTCCCTTGTTAGTAAGCACTTGGGCTTACTTTTCATCACAATATTTTGTGATTATCTTAAAATTGATACTTTTGCCACTATTATTTTCTGCTATTAATTTAACACTAAAAAATAGAAGAGATTATTCAGTAACTTGATTTCCTTTTCCCATCTTTATTTTTTCAAGGACTTCATGGCTAAATCAAAGTTGCAAGAGTACAATGCAGCACAAACCAGTGAAGAAGGACTAATTCCTTATATAAAATAATACACCTTTCCAAGCACTGCCCTTGTGATGCAAATAGGGTCATTCACTCTACCACTTATAGTCTTTTCTAAATTGGAAAAGCAACTGTTTTGCTCTCAGAGATAATGCCAACAGATGCAGTTTGGAAACTCCAGATGTGGAAAAGCTAGACATAAAGGGAAAGGATTCACAGTGGCATCCAACTGCTCACTCCAGTCACGTTGCTGTATGTCCTACTTTTGTAAGTGTGTATAATAGAGGGGCAAATTTCTAATGTGGATGTCTGTTGTGACATTAGGATTTTATTGACAGTACACTTAAGATACACATTTAAATGATCAGTGTGTTTTAAGTCTTTTGTTATTCTGATTTGACTGATTTAAATTTTACTTCTTCCTCAAACTGCTGATGAAAATTTAATGTTATAAATGCAGATGATACTTTCATTGGAAAAAGACCTCAGTGAGAAAAAATTGTAAATATACTGAGATTTACATATGAAATATAAATTAAACAAAAATAATCCAGCCTTCCAAAGTATTGACTTTAGATGACATCTTGTTCTCTTGCTGTTTCTTAGGGTTTTCTTTTCTGAAGTGCACCCCATCCCAGTAAAAATTCTTAATATGATCTCTCAGTACGTTATACACCTTGATGTTATACTTTGCATATAAAACCTGATTTTCTCTGCCTTTCTTATTCTTCCTGATTTATATAGGGAACCTTTTTAAATACTTTGCAGCTATACAAAAAAAGAAATATAGGCAGCCTCATAAATTCTAAAGGGGACCGCCTGTGAGATTTCCACATCTCTAAAGTTGAAAAATTAAAATAAAATATGACTGGAGAAAGTTTCATTTTCCATATTGTTTCCAAAAGTCAGAAAACCATATGTTTCATTGCACTGCAAATGAACATTTTTCTGATGGAGAGGGTCAGACAAAGGGCACTTCCACCTCGAACTGAGAGTTTAGGAATTCATTGAAAACCTATATATGAATAGTAAAACAAACCATGCGAATTTTCTTTGAAGGTCCAGTCTGACCTTTGAGCTCTGAATCTAGAGCTTGTTTGCAATTACATTGTACATTATTCGAAATTAAAATCATCTAGCACCTATAAATGAAAATTCAATGTGGTATTTTGATGATTTTAAAAAATAATTTCAGAATAACTTTTCAGTGTAAAATCATGTATTATTTTACTCTGAATGTGAATTCTTTTAATACTGTTTCTGTGCATTTCGTTAAACCTCTGGGAACGGTTCATTTAATCCTCAAAAAAGAGGAACATATCACACTCTCAGATACATCCATGCAGGTAAGTCCAGATTGACACCTCTGAAGATACTTAATGTTGTGGATGCATGTTGATATAAATGAGAAAAGCACCAGGGACTTCTCTTCCACTAGTTACTCACCCTCTCCTAACCTCTTCTTGTCCACAATTACTATACAAGTCTCTAAGTTCACTTAACAGTGAATATATGGACTCTTTAGAACAAATACCCAAACGGATCGTGCATATGTTTAGTAATAGGAAGGGGAAACGTTTAAACTTTACAGCTCACCTCTCCCCCAGGTCTTACACTGCAAAAATGACTGAAATCCAGTTGCCTTTAATGAAATTTTTAGTTGTTTTTCATGGTCATGTATTTAAAATGAAAGGGAAGGGAAAGTTGTAGAAACATACTAGTCTCTTTGAGTGAAATTTATTAGCCCTATTTCTGGTGAAGAGGCTTAGACTCACCCTACAAAAGTCTCAAAGTACGATCTAGAGCAGTGATCACTATTCTTCCCTGGCCTGTAAGCAACATTGCTTGAAAGCAAATATGTTGTGAAAACCACTTAGCTTTTACTTGTCAAGCTGGAACAGAGTGACAGTGACTTCATGGGACTGTTAGCAACATTAGAGGATGGTGGATGTTTTTGGTTTGTTTTCTTTTCTGTATGAACTTTGGCTTTTGAACATAATTTTAGTAAGAGGATACTTAACCATTAACTATGCTTTTTTAAGAACCAAACATTCTTTCTCTTTGCCTAGACTCTTGTCAAATTTCAAAATCAATTAAACCTACTAAAACATCTTAGGCTTTTCCTTTAATTTGGTAATATCTTAGTTACTGCTCTATTCGATAAACATTTTTGGTTGGATTTTGTTTATGGCTGAAAGAAATCAAGGAGAACCATCTCTCCTGCATCTCTTCTGTCTCACTGAAACCCCCGACAACAACATTTCAGATTACAGTCAATGCTGGTGGATAATCATGTTGTTCTATCAGCCACAAAGTAGATCTGAACTGGCTTAAGCAGTGAAAGTGCCTGCCACATCTGCATGAACAGTAGAACCTACTCCACAAATATCTTGGAGCAAATTCTGACCTCTGTCTGGGATAATATAAGGGCAATAAATGAATACACAATTTGAGGAAGAACCCATAGCTAAGAAAAAATACATCCTTGAAGTAGGATGTCTGGAGGGCAGCACTACAACAGAACATAATATGAAGCTACAAGGATAGTAATCTACAAAACAGCAGATCAGCAATTGAAAAAGGCCAATATCTACTGCAGCATGGAACCTGAACGACTTCTTTGTACATCATTATCTTGCTTTGTTGCCATCCTGTAACCTGATTGTTCATGAAATGTAACGTGAGCCCATGATATGTGAATTGTCTGTTTCTTTATAAGAATACTTAAATGAAGACTCCTTTGCAGAAAAAAAGAAAAATTTACAAGCCATAGCCTAGGACGTAACCTTCCTAGGACGTAATGCTTCCTGACAGAAGAGTTTTCTGAAATGCTGTGGTGTCTCAAAACTAGACAAAAATACAAATGCCAAAGGCAAATAGCAATATTCTTATGTTACTTTGTGCTGATTCCTCTAAGACACCATTCAATCTAAATACTTATTTTACATGATTCTTTTCAGACTCGTTCTTTTATTTTGCACACCAGTTCACTTCCTTGACTGTAATAGATATTCTGTATTATATATAAACCATACTTTTCTATTTTTTGATTGAGGGATTTCTTAACTTTTCAGAATTATAAAAAATCCTTTATCTTTGATTTTATTTATTATACAAACCTGGCAACCTATTTTGGGAAATTCCAACAAATCTGGATTTTTGAATCTTATTCCTCCGCATATGGTCTTAATTTATCTTTGTCTTGCCTTCATGCAACACAGTAACAGATGTTGAACATTTCTGCTTTTTAATAGGCCTCTGATCTTACCAAGAACCTTTTCAGGAATAGGCAGAAATATGTTTTTAAGCTACAGATCATTTACAAGATTGTCTCTGATGAAGTTTGTTTTGCTAACAAAATGGATTTCATCCCTTTCTCAGATATTTTGATTTCACATTGAGCTTTACATTGAATTTGCACTGGGAAAAAATTGTAATGTTTAAAAGTTGTCCTTTTTGTAGATCAGATTAAACTAGACATGGGATTAGAGTGCTGACCTATATTCATGAGTTTAATTGCTGCAGTGTACTTTAACTTCTTACAGATGTACTATGGAAATGGTTAACCTTTACCGGCTATCTTCACTAATGTGACCTTATCTCTTCAGATTCTGATTTTTAAGGTGGATGTTTGAAAAAATTACTGAAAGGTTAGATTTTCTTATGCATTTTGGGCAATTTCAGAGGAGGTATTGGCCAGTCTCATCAATATATGTGGATTGATTGGTGTGGTGTCACCAAGCCAAAATAGCTGTAAATCCATGTGAATCAGCCAGATGAGACTTGCATACAGCTGGTTTATATTGGACAGAGCAGTACAAAGCAGCTGGAATTTATTGGTGAATCTGACCTACTATTTATTAGCAATTTATGTAGTGCAAGGCGCCATGTTATGTGGGTGTGTATCAGCAGATAGATACATATGCACAAACTTGCACACAGGTGCTACACAGATCATTTTTAATGTGGACAGAGAAATAAGAGATTCATTGTGTGCTTCTCAACTAACTTGAATTAATAACATCAGGAAAGAGGGCTTAACTACTTAATTACACACCTTTTCTCATGCACTGTCTACAAGACTTAAGAACAAGTATGGGGAATGGTCATCCTGCACCCCGATAAACAGATTTGTGCATCCTGCAAACATTTTACAAATATATACAGCTAAGTAACTAGAGTAGGTTTTGCTCTGGATTTTTTTTCCTACATATGTATGTACAAAGTACTTACAAAAATCCATCTCAAGAAGACTCTGTTCACTGGAGATAGAAACCTTTGAACTCGTTTTACAGGATATGGAAAATAAATTTTCATATAATTATTAACCATTATTAAACCATGCTGTTGTTCTACTAACATAGATTTGAAATGTAAGATATTAATTGGAGACCTTGAAGTGGATTCCCCAGTTCTTCATGTCTCCTATGGTCATTTACATCCCTGAATGGGACTCAAGAACGGTTATAAAAGGTTCTAATTAGGCAAAAAAAAAAAAAAAA
>VFFE01007147.1:1071273-1185795 GCA_008921705.1 Burhinus oedicnemus
AGAGAGAGAGGGAGAGAGAGAGAAAGAGAAAGAACTCCAGAAAGTGCTACAAAAACATTTGTTATAACCTATTGGACTGTTTTAAATTTCCAAGCTAAAATTTGTTTTGAACTGGAAAACTAAAATTAAGCATATCAAAGTGTTGAAGTATGACATTTCAAAACTTTTTCATCCTTTCAAGATTTAGTGAATTCACTGATAATGATGTTTTCTTTCAATTTCACCTTTTTTTTTTAATTGAGACCTATATTGCTAATAATTATTAATTGTTATACAGGTACTTCTTAGTAAAAAATATGCAAAAAAATAGAGGGGAAAAAGGAACAAAATAAAACCAACCAAAAATTGAAAACTCGGAGTTTAAAGGTTGCACACTTTCCCACCAATAAAAATCCAAATAATTTCCCACAGAAAATTTACACCTGTGTTATTGAGGATATAAATAGCTTGTAAAATCATGCTCATAGATCAGCTTTTCCATTCTATGTTGTTTTTTTCTGAACTCTTAGAATAATGGACGAGGATCCAACCAAGAGCTTATGGGTCAGGATTAAAGGGAGGGCAGAGACAGGTGATGTTACAGTGGGGGTCTGCCACAGGCCACCCGACCAGGAAGACCGAGCGGATGAGGTCTTCTACAGACAGATAGGAGCAGCCTCACATTCACAAGCCCTGGTCCTCATGGGGGACTTCAGTCACCCCGATATCTGTTGGAGGGACAACACAGCAGGGCATAAGCAATCCAGGAGGTTCCTGGAATGCATCGATGAGAACTTCCTTCTCCAAGTGATAGACGAGTCAATGAGGAGAAGTGCCATGCTGGACCTTGTTCTCACCAACAAGAAGGGGCTGGTGGGGAATGTGAAGCTCAAGTGCAGCCTTGACTGCAGTGACCATGAGATGGTGGAGTTCAAAACCCTTAGGGCAATGGGGAGGGTGCACAGCAAGCTCACTACCTTGGACTTCAGGAGAGCAGACTTTGGCCTCATCAGGGTCCTGCTTGGCAAAGTACCATGGGATAAAGCCCTGGAGGAAAGAGGGCCCCAAGAAAGCTGGGTAATATTCAAACTCAAGAGTGATGCATCCCAACAAAGAGGAAGTCAAGCAAAAATGCCAGGAGGCCTACATGGATGAACAAGGAGCTCCTGGACAAACTCCAACTCAAAAAGGAAGCCTACAGAGGGTGGAAGCGAGGACAGGTAGCCTGGGCGGAATACAGAGAAATTGTCTGATCAGCCAGGGATCAGGTTAAGAAAGCCAAAGCCCTGACAGAATTAAATCTGGCTCAGGACACCAAGGGCAACAAGCAAATCTTCTATAGATATGTCAGTGATAAAAGGAAGACTAGGGGAAATGTGGGCTCTCTCCGGAAGGAAATGGGAGACCTGGTCACCCAGGTTATGGAGAAGGCTGAGGTATTCCATGACTTTTTTGCCTCGGTCTTGACTGGCAACTGCTCTAGCCACACCACCCAAGTTGCAGAAGGCAAAGGCAGAGACGGGAGAATGAGGAACCACCCACTGCAGGAGAAGACCAGATTCAAGACCGTCTGAGGAACCTGAATGTGCACAGATCCATGGGACCTGATGAGATACATCCATGGGTTCCGAGGGAACTGGCAGATGAAGTTGCTAAGCCACTATCCATCATATTTGAGAAGTCGTGGCAGTCCAGTGAAGTTCCCGCTAACTGGAAAAGAGGAAACATAACCTCTATTTTTAAAAAAGCAAAAAGGAAGACCCAGGATACTACAGGCCAGTCAGCCTCACCTCTGTGCCTGGCAAGATTATGGAGTAGGTCCTCCTGGAAACTCTGATAGGCACATGGAAAATAAGGAGGTGACTGCTGACAGCCAATGTGGTTTTATTAAGGGAAAATCGTGTCTGACAAATTTGGTGGCCTTCTATGATGGCATTACAGCGTTGGTGGATAAGGGAAGAGCAACTGACATCATCTGCCTGGACTTGTGCAAAGTATTTGACACTGTCCTGCATGACATTCTGGTCTCTAAATTGGAGAGTCATGGATTTGGTGGATGGATCACTCAGTGGATAAGGAATTGGCTGGATGGTCACACTCAAAGAGTTGCAGTCAACAGCTCGATGTCCAAGTGGAAACCAGTGATGAGTGGTGTTCCTCAGAGGTCGGTACTGGGACCAGTGCTGTTTAACATCTTTGTTGGGGACATGGACAGTGGGATTGAGTGCACCCTCAGCAAGTTTGCCAATGACACCAAGCCGTGTGGATTGGTTGACACGGTGGAGGAAAGGGATGCCATCCAGAGGCACCTTGACAGGCTTGAGAAGTGGGCCCGTGCCAACCTCATGAATTTCAACAAGGCCAAGTGCAAGATCCTGCACATGGGTCGGGGCAATCCCAAGCACAAATACAGGCTGGGTGGAGAATGGATTTAGAGCAGCCCTGAGGAGAAGGACTTGGGGATGTTGGTGGATGAGAAGCTCAACATGATCTGGCAATGTGCGCTTGCAGCCCAGAAAGCCAACTGCATCCTGGGCTGTATCAAAAGAAGCGTGGCCAGCAGGTGGAGGGAGGTAATTCTACCCCTCTACTCCACTCCTGTGAGTACCATCCAGCTCTGGAGTCCCCAGTACAAGAAGGACCTGTTGAAGCAACTCCAGAGGAGGGCACAAAGATGATCAGAGGGCTGGAGCACCTCTCCTCTGAAGACAGGCTGAGAGAGTTGGGATTGTTCAGCCTGGAGAAGAGAAGGCTCCAGGGAGACCTTATAGTGGCCTTCCAGTACCTAAAGGGGGCCTACAGGAAAGATGGGGAGGGACTCTTTACCAGGGAGTGTAGCGACAGGACCAGGGGTAACCGTTTTAAACTGAAAGATGGTAGATTTAGAGTAGACATTAGGAAGAAATTCTTTACTGTGAGGGTGGTAAGACACTGGAACAGGTTGCCCAGAGAGATTGTGGGTGCCCCATGCCTGGAAGTGTTCAAGGTCAGGCTAGACTGTGCTTTGAGCAATGTGGTCTAGTGGGAGGTGTCCTTGCCTATGGCAGGGAACTAGATAATCTTTAAAGTCCCTTCCAACTCTAACCATTCTGTGATTCTATGAATAATCCAAATTATATTTAGTAATCTATTTGCAGTGTTGTCAGGGATTACATGGATTATATAGTAGTGACACTGGTTTTATCACACGTGATAAAAGTTGTTTGAATAGAGTTGAAGGACATGCACTGGATATTACTAACATTCACCTGATGTTTCTACCTTAAGAGTGTTTGCAGCTGTGCTGCTTGGAGAGTCTGTAGGTAAGCAAATGCATCAGCCCTAAAACACTACTAAGTCTGATTCTTAGTATTCAATTTTTAGGTTTATCAGGACTCAAGAACTTATATTTAGAGCTTATACTATGTCCTTTAAACTACATAAGATCTGGACACTGGTATTAGTTAGTATTCATTTTCTCTTCACCATGACTAGTGTTCAAAAAGTTAAATTTAAAAAGTGAAAAAAGATTATGCCCAGGAAGAATCAAGTTTCTGATGTTTACAAAGCCTCTTGATGAGACTATAGTATGGTCAGAGTTACCAGAGCATAAATTTTGAGATGTTGTGTATTCTACTTCCCATTTCAGTCCATAAATGCCTAAAGGTTGCTCACTGAAGGTAGGTGAGGAAAATGAGTCTGAAGTTTTAACTTCATATCTTTTTTTTCTTAAAATGGTAAAATTTAGCTTTGTCAAAGATTATGCTAATAAAATGTATCATCCTTCAAAACAATTATTTAAGGAAGTTAGTTTTGAGTGATAAACAAGTATATAACAAAAAATTACTTATACTATATAATGGAGTATACAACTAATGCTTGGGCTAAAGGACAGCAGTAAATTACTAACAAAAAAGTCAATAGATTAAAATTTTACTGAAAGTTTTTAAAAATAAATTTTATTCTTACTGTTGCACATGGATATAAGTATCACATACTTCATTATTTTGGATATCTGTGGAGCAACATTTTGCTTTTAGTGCATTTTCTCTGTGTCGCTTAGTCAGAACATGGGGACATCCAGCTCATTTTCCTGACAACGTAAGGGAAGACATCAAAGAAGACAATCACCTCTTTCTGAGGGCTTTGCAAATGAACTACGTGCTACTTGTCTTGTTCGCTCTTGGGTGCGTGTGTCAGATACAATTGTTGATGTCAGACGCAGATTCCATTATGCATTATTGCCCAAGAGTGCTTTGCTCATATTAAACTGCATTATTTTCAGAAAACACTAAGTAGATAGCATGCACAAGGGTCTGGCAACGTTGTTTATCTATTTGTTGGGTCATACCGCACACTGTTGGTAGGTGTGTAGGTCTAAAATGAGTTTGCAAAGTGTCTGAGTTAGTGGATGGAAATTCAATTCTCTCCAACTTTTTTTTTTTTTTTTAAGTGTTATGAACTAACCAAAGGTATAAAGGGACTCAGTTTGCACACAGTGGACAGAATTTTCATAGTTTCATAGTTTTTTTCCAGCTGGCACTTTTCCTGTCAGTCCAGAATGGGAATGCTGTCTGGGTTCTGAAGGTCTGCGCTATTAATTTATAGCACAAACCGGTAATATTGCCTCTCCATAAAACAAAGCAAACAAAACCCCAGACAAACAAAGATGCCCTCAAACCAATTTTCAAGTCTAATGTAAATCTTATATTAGAGAGAGACACTTCTTGCCAGTGGATATTTTGAATGGCTCCTGAGCATTACATTGCTGTTTTACAAGGAGCTGTTAAAAAGCTATGTCAGAAGAGAAGGCAGCTTGTAGAAAGGATTAATATATGTAGAATAAATATTTTTAACCTGGAACTGCTTTACAGATTTCTCAATGAGAGGTTAGCTAGCTTGCAATTGATGTAGCAGTTTATGAAATATCTATACAAAATGTCATAGAAGAGTTAAACAAGACACCAGTATTTTACAAACATGCATCTCATGCACAATCTGTTCAGTTGCTCTCTGTTCACTGAAAGCAAGATACAGGTGCAACCACATCAGTTCTGTTCCTCTTTGTGTGCAAATCAGTTCAACGCTTTTTGGCTCAGCGTTGAATATAAACTCAGTAAAAATGACCACTTATCTCAAAACCAAAATCTAGGCTTTGTTAGTTCCTGTTCTGACTTACTTTTCAGATTAAATGAATTACTCTTGTCTTTAACTTTGTTAAAAATGAGATGCTTTAAAAGTTGATTAGCATTTAAATTACAGAGGTTCATTGTTGGTGCACTTTTCAAGGCTACACATAGATCTGGCTCCTATTATATTACAAGAATGACATGCTAAGATGAGAGTTGTGCCAAACTGAAAATACTGAGCTCATACGGGTCAGTAAAAAAAAAAAAAAAAAAAAAAAAAAAGAGTAAAAACGAGAATAGCAAAAATTAGCTTGGAATATTAGGTAGGAATGGTCACACTGGGCTTAGCTAGACCAAATGCTTGGTCTTCTATTGCTGTGAAGCAAATATGTTATCCAGGAGCCATTTGTTTTAGGGAGGGAATGAATCCTTGTAACACCAAAGATTTGACTGGTTATCTTATATCTTATTCAGATATTTACAGTGAGCCACTTTACATTGCTCAAATAGCCTTAGTGGCTATGTCTGTACTAGCAGATAAAGCACAATGAAGGCGTAGGCCTGAGTATTGTCATTCATTTGCTCCTGTTCTGTAGGTATTAGCACACATACTGGTATGTTACTTTCCCATGCCAGGTAGTGTTCTCCCAGACAATGGCAGCTCATGATTTGGGGAATAGCAAGTGCAACTGTCCATCCCCAGCAGGTTGTTTAGATGAGACAACTCTCTTTTGGAGGGTAAGTTTACACCACAGTTTTGCCATGTAAATGCAAGCTGAGATACACCATTTAGCCTCAGGATCACAGAAGGAAAGAAGGAAGTACTTTAAAATTTTTCTGAGATCTCTGAAGTGAGTAAAAAAAGAGTGGGTTATCTGAGAAAAGAATAATGGGGTTTTTTCATCACTAATTTATTTTTTGCTTCTCAGTTTCCTACCCATCTTTCAGATGGAGTGGATAAATTTCAGAGCTACAACATATTTTCAACTGATATTTACTTGGTGTAGTGCAAGTATTATTAAAAGGTTAAAAAGTATTTAGTAGTAGGACTTGAAAAAGCTTTTTTCCCCATTGAAGTACTAATTTTCCCTATCTAATTTGAACATGTGGTTGGGAAAGAAAGAAGGAAAGATCAAAAGCCATTCAGTAATAGCTACAATCAAAGGCAAATCCAATATATAATTGTATCAAGTAAGATCCATTACGTGAACTGGAGTTTTGCGATTTTGCTTCTTTTGTTTAAGGTCAAAGTAATTATTTCTCTTTTTTTTTTTTTCATTTTTTTTCCACAAAGAAAGGTCATAGTGAAGAGGTAAAATATGGGAAAGAAAAATAAATAAAATCTGACAATTCTCCAGTTGATGTTATAAAAAGATAATATTTCAAAATTGCAGGACTTTGATCTAAACTTGTTTTCAAATAATTTTTCACAGATTTTTGTGAATTGGGTTTTTCTGTTTGGAAAACATTATTCAAAAGGTAAAGTGAGTATCACAGTCTCCCTTAGGCTTGCTAGCAATGATGATCAGGTAAAAGAAAGACACCTTCAGAAAATAACCTGAAAGGCAGAATCTGCATGATAACTAAGGCTGACCTTTTGGGATTGACTAGGAATGCTTCTACTGAAACATTGTGAAAAGAATCCTTTTTTATCTCACTGGGCAATAAATCCAAATCTGAAAGGACAGAGTAAATCTTACTGCTGCTTCCAGATTCATAGTGAATCTTCCATTGAGTAGCATCATTCATAACCCAGAAACTGCACTCTCTAACTACAGAAAGACTAAGACTGTGTTTAAGAAAAGCCTAACAGGTTGCAGGGAATCATAGCTTACCCAGGAGACAGGCAGCTAGCTTATTAGGAACCCATGGTCTAACACTTAGGCTTCCCATCACTACAAAGTCTTAACAATGAATTAAGCAATAATACCAGGGTGATAATTCTAACAGTCTACCTTACCTGCTGCAAAAGGCAATGAAAGAGAATCCACGCTTACAAAGTTTACATGTTGGTGTATGAAATCCTATTTGCCTTTATTAACAAGTGCTTAAGGCTAATTTCTCAGCAGATATCATAATTTTATCCATTCTTCATGCTGTGCTTTCATCAGGGTTGCATTTAGAGGCTGGAAAACCTCATCAGTGGAAGGGTGGCCTGCTTTGATTGTTTTTGATAGAATGCTTTAATTATGTCATGCAAAAAAAGTGTGTTTTAATAACCTATGTCATTACTGAACAAGGGGGATTTAGATTCTACTATAAAGAGGCTTCTATAGCATCAGACATCTGTTCTAAAACTTACTGTGGCAATATACTCACTGGATTGCATGTACAAATTTGATTAGCTGGAACTTCCAGGAATCATTTCCAGCTGATTAACCCAGGGACCTTATCTTCAAGTATTGGTGTTATATAGATTGACCAAAATCCTAGCTAATGTCAGATATTAAAGCCTATAATCGCAAGTTAAGTGGAAGATGAAGGAACCTAATGACAAACAGAAATTTCTGGTATTGCCTTAGTAACTGATCATTTAATTCATGTTATGATGTCAGCAGCAAACAAGCTTGAATTTCTGCAGCTTTCTCTCTGCAGACTTCTGTCCAGTGACACTTCTGCACTGCATTTTATTAGCTTTCTGAGGCTTTTATTCGGTTTCTTAAAATGAAAAGGTGACCTTAGTACTAATCACTGTTAATGGCATGGTGTGTTGTTTTTTTTTAATTGCCAAAGAAACATAAATAGCAAAATATGTGGCATTTTAATGCATCCCTTTGCTATCCAGAACAATACGGCCCTAATGTGCCATACAAATTTAAAGTGATATCATCGGGTAATGGGGTACATATGGTGATCCTAAAAGAAAAAGTTACTGTGGAGAATAATTAAAAAGGCCTTTTAAAAATTATTTTTGCTGCTTAGGTGTTAGTTTTAGATGTAAAGAGGGATTTACTTTTCCTTACCAGATGTATTGTCATATTAGATTCTGCAAATCTGTGGTTTGGGAGGCTACCATTAAAATACATCTTGACTTCAGAGTGGGAGCCTCAGCTTTGATAGGACTGTCCCATCCATATCTGCATCTTTTTCCTCCGTGTGAATGATCTGTGGAAGAAAAAGGAAGGCAATTGGATTAGATTAGATGAGGTTAACTAATTAGATGAGCTGCATATCTTCTGCAGTGCTTTGAGAACTAAAGGATAGCTAAGTGACTTAATCTTTAGTACCCAGTTTCATCCTGTCTAACTTTAGAAGCATCTAACTGCAGTTCAGGCCGGTTAAGGACTGAATCACCTCCTGGAACAACCCAGTTCTCTGCTGTCTATAGCAGACACCTATGTTTGTAACCTAAATGATTGCATTGACATTTAAGAGAGGTGAATCTAGGCCTCGCTGCTTCATTTTTTAATCTGCTAGTGATAGCCTCAGATACAGAGGTGTTTGATGCTTAATTAATGCATAGGATGTATGGAAATCTCCATTAAAAAGTGCTAAAAATTATTATTCACAATTACTGTTACTGAGGCAACTGCAATATCACACTGTTTTATTCTGGACAAAACCCGATAACATTCTTACTGCTTAAAATGATCTGGAATTGCAAGAATTCAGACAATGGAAATGACCTTTTCAACCCAGACTAAGATAAAGCCTCAGAGCCCAGAACTTCTTCAGCACGTCCAGTGTGCTTTCAGGGGAAACCCTGAGTCACGTGAAAAATCCCAGCTTGCAGGGCTGAAAGTCTGGCACTCTTAGTTTCTCCCTTAAATTTTGGTTATCTGGGTGCTCATGATGAACAATAGGTTCAGAAGATTATGGAGGGGAGCTAAGCTGTGGCACACAGGAGGCTGAACAGGTCCACACTGAAATAGCATGGTGTTGGTCTCTAGCACTGGAGAGTGACTGAATAGGGAACAAGTGGACATCTGCATCTCTTTTGAACTGTTGAGACAATGGAGAAAAAAATCATTATTTCTTTTCCCAAGTAGGAGGCCATATCCTTCATATTATTAGAGAGATGATAGTGGAGATATCTATTTGATTTGTCTTTTCCACGTTCAGTGAAAGGTGACAGAGGTCTAGTACATTAAGACCAAGATTGAATCGTCCTTGATTTTCAGTCAGATATAAGCAAGCTTTTCTTACAAAGACACATAAAAACTAAAAACCAGTTCAACCATCCTCTGCCTCTCATCTGCCTTAAATCTATTCCAAAGAGACTAGTGAACATTTCATTCCTTTTAACAATAAAGAAATGGAAGCCTGAATAAGGAGAACTCATCCTCATTTGATTTTGAAAGTATCAAAGAAATAAACCATAGAAATGTCTGCATGCCCACAAGCAGTTGCATAAGGATTTATATTTACCAGTAGAATCCTTATTTCCAAAACTGTTCTGAATTCTTCCCCCAAACATGCACATTTTTACAACAGAAATGAATCAGAGACAGTCTGGTTTATTCTGGGGGTAAAGCTAGACTATCAGAACCAAATTCCCTTCTTGGTTACTGATATCAACAGATATCTCATGGATGAATTTGCAATGTGGACTATAAATGACACTATTTTTTCTAGTTTTCTTTCTGGTGTAAATCCATAAGAGGTATGAAAAACAAGGAGCTCCACCAGTGTGGAACTAGCCCTGTGAAATAGCTGCATTTTAATTAAATTTATACAACTTTCATGATACAGTGGATAGCCTCCAATATCACCCAAAGAAACCTCAGAGCCATCAAATGTGCTTCACAAGTAACTAATCTCTAATGTTAAGTTTTGTTAGGTAAATAACAATGCTTCATAAAATAAAACAAAGCTTCATAGAAGAGATGAACAGAGCCATTTGTTGGAATTGGTTTTCAAGCAATTTCCTGAGCGTGATCTTTATAAAAATGGGGAGCAAAATCTCACATTAAGTAAAAACAATTGAGGTTTCCAGTCTTTCTGTTTTTCATTTTTCCTCCTTTCTCAAATCTTTTTTGTTTGTTATTGGCATTAAAAATTACTCTTTCTTCATAACAAGTACAATGTTTAAGTTATTATCCTTTGGGTTTAGTTCTTCTCTGGAATTGTCATCATATTCAGGAGGTGAAGAGAACACCACTCGTACTTAGTACCCAATCATAAACTCACTTTCTAAAGTAAATATTAGTGACATATTATTACGCATTATATTCTTTACAGCTGCTAGCTGGCCAAGAATTTTTACAGCTGCATTATCTGTCTGGCAAAGAAACAGAACTTATATTTCATCTTCAATGACTACATTTTTCAATTTGAGTCCTGCTGCACCTTACCCTTTATCTGGGTAAGAGTGATGACTGAGTGACTTGAAGGTGTCTTTTGCTTCATTTACGTGGTGTGCAAAATGCCATGATGTGGGTTCAAGTAAGATATATGAAGCCCATTCTCTCTCACCAATGAAACATAGGTTGCCATATTGCACCATACACACTGCATGTCTGCTCATAAAATATTGTCATAATTGTCTTAATTTCTAAGTAAAATAATTTCAAAATTTTCAAAAACTTTACATCAAATATCACAATATTGAGATATTGCTCCAAGGAGAAGAAACCTTTCAAATCAACCACTTTAAAAAGGCCATAAATTTGTTGTTTTGTGCAGGGTCTAGCTTATAAAACATTCCGAGATGAGCATATGATGATGAAAATGTCTAGAAAGAGGACACTTCTTGCATGATTTCCAATAAGTGTTCTTCAACAAGAACATACTATAACATATCCTTTTGATAGGACTGTAACATAAAAGTATGCTTACTTACCCCAATGGCAAGTGAAGAGCAAGGGTGTAAGCCTGGTTTAGTCATGTCACCACAACAGTACCGAATGAGTTTCTTACATGCGTGTACACATGTGTTTGGGTTTTTTGTGTTTATTTTGGTTTGCATAAATTGCTTATTTAGATCTGTGTTAAAACAAAAAGAGTAAGTTGTAAATGCTGATCATAAGGTTGATGCGCGAAATCCCTCAACACTGCTTCTTTGAAACGAGAAGTCATTTTCACATATCAATACTGCTTAGTATAGGCAGCTAAATGGCTTTCAAAACTTTCCAATGTATAAATGCCAATGACCTAAAACGTCCAGAAAATCAGAATGATATTTATGATTTGCACTTGGGTCAAAATAGCCCCATGCAGTGCTACAGGCTTGGGGAAGAGTGGCTGGAAATCTGCCTCGCAGAAAAGGACCTGGGGGTGTTGGTCAACAGCCAGCTGAGTATGAGCCAGCAGTGTGCCCAGGTGGCCAAGAAGGCCAACAGCATCCTGGCCTGTATCAGGAATAGTGTGGTGAGCAGGACTAGGGAAGTGATCGTCCTCCTGTACATGTGTAGATGTAGTGCTTAGGAACATGGTTTAGTGGTGGACTTGGCAGTGTTAGATTGATGGTTGGACTCAATGATCTTAAAGGTCCCTTCCAGTCTAGACGGTTCTATGATTCTATGACTTTTTTCTAAACTTCTTTGACAAATTAAGAGGTTTAGACTTTTCTATCAGTCCTAAGACGTATGAAACTTTATTAGATGCATATAGAATAAGAAAAGTGAGTCATTATTAAGGCTTTATCTATATTCACAATAAATAATTTCTTCTGCATTCACTAACCTGAAGAAAGTAATATTTCAGAACACAGCACAAAATAATTGAGAATTAATTGGAATGTAAGATACTTTAATAGCTGAAAAGAAAATAAGTTCCCTAAAAAATAAGACTGAGACTCAGATAGCTACTCAGTGAGAGATTCATCATAAATTTAAGAGAGTTCAAGTAAGGTAAGCCTGGAGGGGTTGTTAGATGCTAGCATATTATCTTCAGAAATCATATGGGTAAGACAAGGCAGTGAACGCTTAGACCTCACTAATACAAACAATCCAGGGTAATCTGAAAATAAAGTTTTAAAAGTTCCTAAAATGTCATTATGATAACTAAGTGAATGTGTTTCACTTGCTCTTCCAGTTCATTTTGATTATTGTGCTAACCAATTGTTAATCATGAGATTAACAATTTTTAAAACCTCATAATGTAAGAGTCTGAAAACAACATTTATAAGTCAGCCAAGAAAGAATAGGGTACGTAGGCTAACCATGACTAGGAAACCTGGGAACACTTCCTCATTCCAGAGACCAGATGAACGCTCTCACTGAATTTAAATCAAAGAAAAACCTAAGTATGCACTGCATCCTGCTTTACACTGAAAAGTAACAGTTACTAGAGGGAAGGTAAAGCTAGAAGAGCCATGAGTAACCAGGTATTGGTAAGAACAAGTTATGCAGTTTTTGTGCCGTGGCTGTAGAATTGTCAGCTATACATGACTGTGAAACAGGAGGCATGTAAATCACAATAGTGTGCACATGTAATTTCTTTGAGACTATAAACAAGAAGCTATATTTTCTGACGGTAACATTCCTGCTTTCAGTGATTAGTATGATATTCCAATACTTCAGTGGCTTTAGTGTGACTCCATGCAGATTCTGTAAAGATAAGAAATACAGTCTTGTCCTAGACAGGAAGTGCAAAAACTTCAGAAAGTCAGGCAGTGATTGAATAAACTTCGTTTAAATAATGTCTTACTAAATAGCCCCACAATCCCTTAAACATGTAAGCAGCATTCCACAACCCACTGGAAAGCCTAAACAATTTTTCACCTTGTTATGCTATACAGAATGATATTTCTCAATGACGAGAAAGATTGAGTTCCCAAGATGCACTAGTTAAGTGGTGGAGCACAATCATGCAGAATTCTGCAACAGTAGTCAGGTGTCTATGTCCCATGCGAATCTCAGTGATCACATTTTCTATTCCTTAGGTTGATACTGTAAGTCATAAAAGAACAGAAGAAAAATAGAAGATACCATAAAATTGAATATTTTCTTTTCTGTATAAGCCAGGCAGATCAGGATTATTTGGATTGTCCAATTATGATAATGTAGTCCAGAGATTAGCAGAAAAACTGAAAGCAGAAAGCTGGTTATGTGTCCTGAATCATTATTAAACTGGATGATATGTAACAAAGACTGCATATATGATAGAAGCAAAAGAATTGAAATGCTATACAAATATATTTTGGAGAACTTGGATCATTATAAAAAAAGGAGGAGAAAAGTTGCTTTTGGTTCTCTCTGAGTAGAACAAGGAAATGCGAACACAATGTCTTTGACAATGGCTTAGATTCATGCTGGTTTTGGAATTTTTTCTGTTGGCCTGGAGCCATTGCATAATATACAGATATAAAACATAAGTAAGAACTGGATGTCTGTAAACTATGCATATATATTATGCTTTATGACAATTCCAGGACACAATCCCTGTATTATATGCTGAAAGCCAAGCCTGCACCAACTAATTTCCATCCATATTTTTTTGACCAATAAACTATATTTTTAGTACTACAGTCTGTATGAAGGGTTGCATCTGCCTGTTTACAGACACCTTGAGAAAACACCAATCCATTCAGTGCCTTTTTTCTTCTTTTTTTTTTTCTAAAGACAAACTTTGACTTGAATGCAATTGAAAACCCCAACGCATGTTATTCTGTTACATTTCCCATCAAAATTAAATGTCAATTAAGATTTAAAGACTTGTGCAAATACTCCTCTTATTTGCACAGATTTCCTTTTCTCTGATTGGCATGACCCACACCTGAGCTCAGATGGAGCCCATGGGCAAGGCTGTGGGTGGAGGCTCTGGATGAGGTTTGTCAGGACCATTAATGCTCGTTAGTGCACTCAGGGCCTGTCCCAGTCGCCTTCTTTTTCACAACAATTATGCCTCAAGCTGCTAAAAGATAGACTAAGAAAAAAACTCACTAACAAGTGTATTTAACTTCTAAAAGAATAAAATATTATGGAAAAATGTTAACCTGGCTTACTGTGCAGCGGACACATGGACAAAATCTGACAGGTAGTGGCTGACTATATGATTTTTTTCTTTTACAGTAATACCAGTTTGGTTAAGAGAGCTTCGTCTGCAACACAGCAGAGTGGAGACAAAATCTGATCTGTAATGTTTGACTAGTAGGGAAGCATTATGCTGATTTTTGTCTGTCCTTTTCCTAGAAATGAATAAGTGATCATGAGAAATCAGGTGCCCCTTATTTTGCTGGGGTTTTTTTGAAGGAATAAAGTAATTCTGTATCCCTTTTTTTCCTCAGAAAGTAAATGTATTGATGCATCACTTCAAACAATGCTAATCAACAGTGTGAGAAGTCTGCAAGAAAGGACATTGACAGGCAAGGTACTATTACTAATTTATTTGTCTTTTTATGGTTCAGTTAGAGGAATATCTGAGAGAGTACAGCACATGTCAGTGTTGTCAGATGTTACACGGTAGCTGTCAGAGTTTTGACTGATGTACAAGCACTACCTGCTCATGTTTGCCCTTCCTTTCTGTTGAGTGCACACAGGTAAGACAGCTTGTTGGTAATTTTTATTTAATGCTTTCAGTATCTGCAGCTGCTCTTTTATTGAAAGTTCTGACAATGAGAGATTCCACCTGCCGAGATTTCCAAGATTTCCACTGCAAGGATTTCATCACTTAAATAAGGTTGTCCTCTGGGATAAGAACACGACTTACATTCTTTTTGTGATGTCTAGTAATCTCATCAATAACAGTTTATTTTTTAATATATTAAACTACTCCAAAAAACTCGCATTAAAGAAATGAAATCACAGAAATTAAGGGTGCAAACGGCTTTGCTCTGCTCAAGAGAAGGTTGGGGTTTTTTATCCCCAATGTTTTTTTTTTTCTAAAATAGACATGTCTTAAATCTTACTTTACCCATAAAAGGACATCCCATTTTGAAGACTTCTATGCAGAAAATAACTGCAACTATGTGTCCAGGCAGGTGTGACTATCAGACTATGTGACTCTCTCAGCCACATGATTTGAAATTATATGTCAACAATTGCTAGATAAAAAAGAATGCATTACTTTTTAGTGTGCAAAATCAGATGAAGCTTTTAAACATAAATTATGAAACAGAAAGCTTTATTTCTTAATGTAATATAGCAAGAAGCAAGAGCAAGAACATTTTTGAAGGAAAAGAGTTAAAAATAGCCTTATGGTGTGAAGCCCAACTAGCTTTATGACTGACCAGTTCAAGTTGTGGTGTAGTTGTTCTAGGGAAGGAAAGGATGTTGCTCCTAGATGCCGAAATGAAACCTTCTCAATGTCTAGAAAGTCTTTCCAGACACTGAACACTACAGAAAAATTTCAGCATACTATCTTAAGGCTATTTCTCCAGTACTGTCAGCCCGATGAATCCTAGGCCTTAGAGGAAATGTCCATACATTGAAAAATGCTTTTAAATATTTTTCTCTAACTAAGGGGTTTAATCTGGAATGGAAATTCCCTTTTGCTATGTTTGGGTCCTTTCCCCCTGCCTTTGTAGACCTTCTCATTCTCTCTTTTCATCTGAGCACATGGTTCCACTCTGTTTAGCAAAGGCCAGTGGAGCAGAGAACAGATGGGCAGCAATGCCATGAACATTTCTCTTTGACCACTCATTTACTTTTAAAAAATTTATAAATGACAGTGTTATGCAGAATAAATTTTATTTCTTTTCTCCCAAGTAACGTGAAATTCAGTGTCTAATATAACTTTTAGAAGCCTCTGCTGTAGTGGTTTTGGGGTTTGGGGTTTTTTGGTTTGGTTTGGGGTTTTTTTGGTGTTTTTGTTTGTTTGTTTGTTTTTTACTGCAGTGCTGGTTCTGTTTTTCTGAGACTGTATTTGTCTCACCGAGAGTCACTTTTCACTCAAAGGAATGTGGTTCTGCTGCACCTCTTTGAGGAATCATAGCAGGTCTGTGGTTTCTATGAACCCCGATTTTTTCGGGATATCCACTGCGAAAATCATGCTTTCACAAGAATTGAAGCTCTCTGGCAATCCCTGGAGGTAAGCAAGTCTGCATTTTGAAGCATGAGTAGGAACAGTGATGAAAAATGTGGGCATTTCTGTACCACACGTATGCAACTATTGAAAAATTTATACAGTCTCTGGGTTGATTCTAATAGCAATGTAGGGTGAAAATGTGAGTGGAAACATTCATAACGAATATTAATAAAAGAATAAATCAAGGTCCTGAATATTTAGGATACTGGCAGAATTGGGAGTCACACAAGTAGAAAAGATCAACTTTTATCCAGCGCTATAGCTCTTGCAGTGCAGAACGGAATTTCTTAATGCTAGCTCCATAACTTTAATTTAGTCTTAATTTATTAGTATTTACTTAGCAGTCTGAGTTTTCTTCCTTTGGGTATAAAAAGCAAAGTATTGGTATTACAATGTCCAGGGCAAATTTGGTCTTGCAGCCTGTCATTCCTTTCAGAAACAATGTTGTCTTTCATTTCTTAAAACCTTGTTAAGGCCCTGATTTTAATCTCTCATTATGGCCAGCAATACCTTAACCTGATCTTCGTTCCACAAAATAACCTCAGCAAGTGCTTACATTTCACTGAAGGAAATGCAGCATAAGGATATGTTTAAAGTTAAGCACAAAGTTAAATATATTTTGGGAAGGAATGAATTTACATATATGCTTAAGTGCTTTGCTGAAATAAGGCCAACAGAGTAAATATATGTGAAGGTAACAGAATATAGGAGAAAATCCTGGCTGTACTGAAGCTGAAGCAACTTTCTTAAGGGGAGTGTAGCTTTACTGCAGGACTTGAGGGTGAAAATGCAAACTTAAAAGCCATCCTTGGCAAAGCTGAGTGAGCTTTATGTAAGTGTATCTCTTTTTTTGTCTTTACTGTTGTAAGCTGCTAAGTATATATCGGTGTTCAGCCGAGTTGAAATTTAGAGTTTCATATTTTGAAGGACCTTAGTAAAATGATGACAAGTGCAACATTTTAAGATTAAAAACTTAGATATTTCAAAATCCATTTTTCACACTGAAGAGGAGATATTGGAAACTTATCCTTAAGCCATTGCTACTACGCTTATTAAATGTATTTTTTGTAATATTCATAGGAGATGCTGACTGTGAATATTTTTAGACTGAAATAGCATGACAGTGGCACAAATGTGCTGTTAGTATACCCTCAGTTTCCTATATCTATCTAATACAGGAGGACCAACCATTTGTTTTAAAGTTCAGTCACTGATGGCATCCAAAAGCACAATTGTTTGTGTTCTGTGGCACTGAAGCTTTTGGGTTTATAGGTTTTGCCAGTATCCCCACTCAACATTTTAGATGGATATTTTTAAGTTTATAAGGTGAAAAGATATTCTAATTGCCTCAACTTAAAGAGATCCTAGTTTAAAATTATATTCACAGGTGAAATCTGGCTAGAATGTAATTAAATTTTCATTTCTACAGGGAACTTAGGCACACAGAAAGTTACTTGATGATGACTAGAAATGCTAATCTTCAAATATAATATTTATTATATTATTTGCATACAGTTCAATTTGCTTTTTCAGGTCTTTATCACAGTCCATCAGAATCTTTGACTTGCTTTCTGCAGCTGTTTATATCAGATTTAGACAGTCTTTGACCTTTCATAATGAAGTCTTGATCATCAACACTGGTTGATCGGTGTAAATGGGGAACCTGTATTTCAGCTATAAATGGACTTTATCAGTAGACGAGAAGACAGTAAACCTTCTTTAGGCATGTAAATCCTATCAGTTAAAATTGTTATGAGATAGATCTTATTGCCTTGACAATTTCACATTATTCCCTGAAGACAGCTACTTTCTTTAGTCTTGTTTATAGCTTGAGAAATCTGATCTTCTATCATTTCCTGGCTTCACTTTTTAATGAACAGAGATTTTGAGTAACAGAAAAATTGAACTAATTTCCAAACAACAATATCCAGAAGAAACAAAACCCAGACAATTTAATAAAGACCCCATAAAGATTTTCCGTGACAAAAAGTTAGTGAACTTTTAATAACAAATGCAAGTGAGAAAAATGTTTAATTAGCAAATTTTCTAATGATACCAAACTGGGAGGTGCTGTTGACTCTCTTGAGGGACATGAGACCTTGCAGAGGGATCTAGATAGATTGGAGCATTGGGCTATGATTAATGGTATGAAATTTAACAAAACTCATGGCTTGGATGGGCGTACTCTTCGCTGGGTGAAAAACTGGCTGGATGGCCGGGCCCAAAGAGTTGTGGTGAATGGAGTTAAATCCAGTTGGTGGCTGGTCACAAATGGTGTTCACCAGGGCTCACTATCGGGGCCAGCTCTGTTTAATATCTTTATCAATGATCTGGATGAGGGGATTGAGTGCACCCTCAGTAAGTCTGCAGATGACACCAAGTTGGGTGGGAGTGTTGATCTGCTTGAGGGTAGAAGGGCTCTACAGAGTGATCTGGACAGGCTGGATCAACGGGCCGAGGCCAATGGTATGAGGTTCAACAAGGCCAGGTGCCAGGTCCTGCACTTGGGTCACAACAGCCCCATGCAGCGCTCCACGCTTGGGGAAGAGTGACTGGAAAGCTGCCTGGCAGAAAAGGACCTGGGGGTGTTGGCTGACAACTGGCTGAATATGAGCTGGCAGTGTATCCAAATAGCCAAGAAGGCCAACAGCATCCTGGCTTGTATCAGCAATAGTGCAGTGACCAGGACTAGGGAAGTGATTGCCACCCTGTACTCGGCACTGGTGAGGCTGCACCTCGAATAGTGTGTTCAGTTTTGGGCCCCTCACTACAAGAAAGACATTGAAGTGCTGGAGCATGTCCAAAGAAGAGCAACAAAGTTGATGAAGGGTCTAGAGCACAAGCCTTATGAGGAGCAGGTGAGGGAACTGGGGTTGTTTAGTCTAGAGAAAAGCCAGGAGGCTGAGGGGAGACCTGATCGCTCTCTACAACTACCTGAAAGGAGGTTGTAGCGAGGTGGGGGTTGGTCTCTTCTCCCAAGTAACAAGTGATAGGATGAGAGAAAACAGCCTCAAGTTGTGCCAGGGGAGGTTTAGGATGGATATTAGGAAAAAAGTTTCTTCACCGAAGGGGTTGTCAAGCATTGAAACAGGCTGCCCAGGGAAGTGGTGGAGTCACCACCCTTGGAAGTATTTAAAAGACTTGTAGATATGGTGCTGAGGGACATGGTTTAGTGGTGGACTTGACAGCGTTAGGTTAACAGTTGGACTCGATGATCTTAAAGGTCTTTTCCAAACTAAATGATTCTATGACTCTAAGTCCAAATGCCAGATTCTGCACCTAGGACAGAGCAATGTCAGGCACAAGTGTGAACTGGGGGAGGAGTGGCTGGAGAGCAGCCCTGCAGAAAGGGATCTGAGATGCTGGTCAGTATGAGTCAGCTGTGAGCCCTGGCAGCCAAGAGGACAAACTGCATCCTGGGGTGCATCATGATATAAACAACTGGTCAAAAGAGGTGATTATCCCACTGTATTCAGTGCTAGTGCTGCCTCACCTCGAGTACTGTGTGCAGTTCTGGGACTCACAATTTAAGAAGGATGTGAAGGTCCTTGAATGTGCCCAGAGCAGGGCATGAAAGCTGGTGAAAGGGCTGGAAGGAATGTCCTATGAAGAGCAGCAAAGGACTTTGGGCTTGTCTAGTTTGGAGAAAAGGAGGCTGAGAGGCCTCATTGCTCTCTACAGCTTCCTGAGGATAAGTGGAGAGGGAGGTGCTAATCCCTTCTCCCTGGTAGGACACATGGATATGGTTCAAAGCTGCGCCAGGGGAGGTTTAGACTGGACATTAAGAAGAATTTCTTTACCGAGAGGGTAGTCAAACACTTGGGACAGGCTTGCTAAGAGAAGAGGTCGATGCCCCAAGCCTGTCAGTGTTTAAGAAGCATTTGGACAATGCCTGTAATAACACGCTTTAACTTTTGGTCGGCCCTGAATTGTTCAGGCAGTTGGACTAGATGATCATCACAGGTCCCTTCCAAATGGAAATATTCTGTTCTGTTCTATTCTATTTGCTAGTTGGAAAAAATGCAAAGAACTTAGACTGGCAAAATAATAATCACTGTAAAACATCTAAAAAGCTATAAGGACGCTTTTAAAAGAATCTGTAAAGGCCCATAGGAAGACTACATGAGTAGCTTTCTTTTGTAAAAATAAACAAGAAATGTCTTCCTTCCACTCTGGAACACAGACTGAAAAGTCCCGAATTTCATTCCAAAATCCACATGAGGTCTTGAGTCAATCAAATTTACTAGGTTTGCTAGATTCCACCTTCTGTAACCTGAAAATTCTTAAAAGTGACTGCAGTTCATCTTACAGAATCATGGAAATGAGTGTGAGATGGGATTTCTGGAGGTCATTGGGAAGACCTCCCGCTCAAAGTGGAACTGTTGCTATCTGCACCCTGGGTAAAGTCTTGTCTATGTTTGTCTTAAATTCACTTATGACACCAGCCAGAGTGCTGGCACAACTGACCTAGGGGCCTGCATCAACACCAGTGAAGTCAGCATAAAGCACAGCAGTTTTCTTTCATTCAAATACTCATAGTCAGGCTGCACTTAACAAAGAAATATAAGATCTTTTAGCTGTCTGAACTTATGGAATGCAAAACCATACTTATTACCTAATAATAATATTTTTTAATTATTTTCGTTTTAGTTCAATAGCTTTTTAATGCAAAGTTCATAAATGAGAGAAGAACTGGAACCAGAGTCCAGAGTGGCCTCTTTTAGCTTTTAATATAAAAGATTATTTAGTCTTTGGTTTAATTCAGCATAAAGCAATAAGGCATTGTTTGATCACAGGGAAATAATATATAACATTACCCTTAATATATCCATTACTCTACTGAATTTAAAAAAACATAGACAATGGCATGTGTCAAAACAGGACTTCTCCATTACAAATTATTATAAGTGACTTTATTACATCATATGTTTCCCTAAAAAGCTTAGGTGAGGAATAGTCATATTAGATCTTTGTTGATGTTGAAATAAAATTACAGAAGAGCTGCACATGCATTATAACGTTCTTTGAAGTAAAATATTTCTTATCCAATATTTATTTGCATAATATACAATAAAGTTTTAATGATAAACTTTCTCGGGAACTTGATGGACTATTTTTGTTTAGTTATATTTAAATGTTAGCTGACAGCTAATGCTAATACTGTCTGGAGGAAGGTTGTTTCTATGGAGGAGGAGCAGTCCTGCAGTCTGTCAATAAGGTGTGGCTCAGGGTAAAGGCCAGTAAAATTCTCCAGGAAAGTTGATACAACAGATGAAAACCTGATGGTGGTATCTGAAGTCCAATTCTTCTCAGTTGCCATTTGATCAAGAAGATTTCAGGTAGATTTCCTACCATGTTTTAGTGCATAAAGCTTTTTTGTCTGGCTATCCAGAGTAATTTCTGTTACTGCTGGCAAATCGATGTTCAATTTGAAGGCTAAGATGAATTTTAATGACATAGATAATAAAAAAGGAGCGAATTTAGGACACAGATAGCATGGTGGAGTATTCTTTACTTGTAAAGCTCTTGCTAGCTATCTCTTATGAAGGACAAATTCACAGTAGCACATTCACATCAGTTCAAGGATTTGTTGATAATAATGATGATAAGTGCATTGCAGTCACTGTAGGGGAAAGTCCTACTGATTTTAGTGCAAGTAGCTTTCTCTCTGAGCCTCTTCCTGCTTCACACAATTTTATAGGTCTTTTTCTATTAAGATAACAAAATTGTGAGCTCAGATCTGTGTTCTAAAACAGCAGCTGCTGTGATTGGTGTGGATTTTGCATATCAGCATCACCCTGTATTGGTGGTATTTTTTTTAATTCTTTTGGTATATGTTGATTGGGAATATGCCCCTTGATTCCTTTTCCAAGAATGTATGGTGGTAAGCGCTGCCAGGAATGCCACAGGCAAGACAGCAACAGAGCTAGCAACTTCTGAGGAGAACTGTATTAAGGCAATTCTCTTCCATTGGCACCATGAAACTAGAATGCAGAGAAGGCCATCTAAAATAATCAAAGGACTGAGAAATGAGATCTGTAAGCAATGTTAAGAGAGATAAACATGCGTGCTTTTCAAAAGAGCTGGTTGAGTGGGAGGACAGGGAACATGAAAGCATTTTACATAGAAACAGCGTGTATAAATAGATATTCTAAGAGGAAAAATCTTGATTTCATTAACTGTAGCTCACAACAAAGGAAATAAGAGACCAAAGCCTGCAGATCTACTCAGGTGGTGTTACTAAAAGCAGAATTTTGTTCAACGTAAACAGTATGGAAAAGAATGATATCTTATAAAATACAGGATGAAACACAAATATTTATCAGTACCTACACATAGGTTTGGCATAAACCAAACACACACAGGCATATATAAAATGGATATATAAATTTTGAATTCCCAGGATTTCATTTTTTATTGTGTTTACTATTGTACTATACGTATTTTTCTGAAAAATAATTTACTGTTTGTCTTCTCCTCTTATTTTTGTTTACATAAAGATTTGTCTTGTAATTACGTGTCATTACTGAATAGTTTATAGGTTTCTGTTTGTATTCTGTTAATATTACCCATGGAAAAAGACAGTTTAAAGTTAGTTAAAACTCATACAGTGTTTTGATATGTGAATACAATATGCATAATAAACATTCAGTAATATTATTAATACAGAATGATGAAATCTATATAACTTAAACTCTGGGATTAACCTATCATTATGTATTTTGATAACATTTTCTCCACTACATTTGGTGTAGTTTGATGTCATCTTAATATGTCAGATTATCATTTAACCAGTAACGAATTTTCAACGTATACAGCTCTTATTAAAAGCAGAAAAGACAATTCTTATGTATACTATTTTGATGTGTTAGATTAGCTTATACAATGTTTTATAATGTTCACAACTGAAATTGCAGAATAAGTCTATCAGTTAAAAATTGAAACTCATTTTTTAGTTTGTTTATTTTCCATGGATTGTGGTTAGTTGTGATTTTTATAACATTTATTCAACTGAGGAGTTATTGGACATTATCTGTAAGTATTTCATATCTCAAATTTCAACATCAGTGGAAAACAGATATTTTAACTTATGTTTGTTGCATGATGCAACGAACAAAAGTTCCATCAGCTTAACAGAGGGCCAGAATCTTTCTCCGAATATCTCCTAATGTAATCTGAAATGTAGCTATTGCTTCCTATATGCACATCAACAAAAAAAATGGATATCCTCAAAGAGATATGAGATGCATGATCCTGGGATAAAAATAGAGTCCCTTCAGAGTCCATAAGCAACAGTCATCAAACTATATTCTGCATGTTAGAATTAGAAACATAAAGAGATGTAAATACATAAGAAAGAAGTTTGGTGTTTTATGTAAGTAAACTCATATAAATCACTGTAAGAATATACATGGGATTTTTACAGATATTTACTTGGCCTGCTTCCAATATTTTAGTTGATGTTGCCTAAAAGGATTTGAACTGGTTTAGAAAAAAATATCCAAAGTTGGTTCTTTATGTAAATTTCTGACTGGAAGAGAGTACAAAGTAGTGACAGCATTGTTTGTCAATGTCCTCCAGTGATTGTTAGCAATGCATTCTTGCACATATTGTTTCAGACAAAAAATTAGTATTTTGCATTAGCAGAGGATAATTAGGCAATAAGATACAAAAGAGAGTAGGGTTATCATGAGATAAACACACACATGGGGTGTTATGAGGCACAGCCAAGTATCTGCAATCCCTCCAGGGTATGATTATCTCGTGATAACCGCACACCCTGGAGTTGCCTTATTGCTATTATAAAATATCTTTATTATAGGAAGAAATGCACATTTTTGTGCTGAAAGAAGACGAAGGTGGCAATTTAGAATGCTGAACAGCAGTTTCAGCTGAGCTGTGTGGTTTACATAGATTAATCTATCCCATTGGAATGTTTCCTCAGCCAAAAAAATGTTCCCTAAATCCAAGCAGTCATAATCTGTAGTGATGTGCAGCTATTTGGAGTATTTGACAAATTCCCTCCTTGGTTCTTACGCTGTTCGTTTGACTGCAAGGTATGCACATAGCAATATGACGAGATGCAGAATGTTAACAGGATGGCGAACAGTTTGAATGTTTGATAGTATTTCTGAAGTCTGGATTCTTCCATTTTACTTTTATGCAAACTCTGTGTAAACTCTGGAAAGCTTCAGAGAGTTGAATAATGCATCAAAATCTAATGGAAAACTATTGGGAGAGAGAAGTTACAAAGTACAAACAATGTCAATAGAGCTTTAAAAGCTGGGAAACTCATGAGCCAGGGAGAAGCAAGAAGTCTCTTCCAAGCTGCACAGTCATCTATCTACCAGGCGTAGAAAGCTGACGCAATAAGGGGTAAAGGCAGCTAGATAAATACAGACTGGCCTCTTCGTACAAAATTTGAGCTTTGCCACTGTCTTCAGTGGACTAAGACTTTTATCAAGAGAATACTTGGCATCAGTCCTCCAGTGGTTTGAGCCAGACTGGCCACTGAAGCGAACAACAGATGCCCTCCCCCACCTCTCTCTCCAAGGAGAGGAGGGAGAGAGAGAGAAAGAGACTTATGAGTTCAGAAAAAAGTAAACTACTAAAGTTTCATACTAAAGTATGAAAATATTAATAAATTAATGAAATAATTAAAAAAAGAAATAATGAAATATATATAATATATACAAAACTGTATCAAGCTCCCAGGATGATGATCCTATCACCAGCAGGCATGGGAAAGTCCCAGACTGGACTCAGCAATGGACAGGAACTGGATTCCGGATCTGGAGTCAGGAATGCATGGATCGAGATCAAAGGCAGATGCAGAGATAGAGTCCTCCTCGGACGCCAGCCATTGAAGAAAGAGGGCTGACCCTTTGATCTCTCAGCTTTTATACTGAGCGTGATGCAGATGGGATGGAATACCCTGTTGATCAGTTTTAGGTCACCTGTCCTGTCTGCTACTCCCCACAGGTGTGACCCCTCTACGCTTTCCTGCTTCCGACCCTCCAATGGGGCAAATAACAAAGTTGGCTGGCCTTGGCTGTTATAGCAATAAGTATAAGCAGGAGCCTCTCTGCATCCCATTCCTTGGCATCAGCTATAAACATGGGTCTCATCACTCTGAGAGCAAACAGTTTCTGCACAGTATGCTGTTAATTTCAGAAACTGCAGTTAGTTAGAAGAGGTTTAGCTGCAAAGCAAAATTACAAGGCAAAAAATGGGTCCTGTTTTACGTCAAACCAGGACACTTATGCATACATGCATAAGAGCTTTGTTCACGTGAATGGCCCCTCTGAGTTTACAGTCTTGCTTCCTCTCTTTGTAGACACGACTTAGGAATGAAAACAACTTGGTCAGGCTCATGATAGATGTTAACTTGTTTGAATAATGTGCACAAAGGAAACAAATCTTGTCCCTATATCTGCATTTCAACAAGTAGTAGATTAGTCGTAGATCATTTTAGTTGTAGATTCTTCATCAACAATTATGCCTAAGGATCTATTTTTATTCTGTCATTCCATTATTAATGAAAACCACTGTCATATTCCAGTGCAACAGAAGGAAATTCAGGGAGCATTCTGTTTCTGTAAGTTTGTATTATTATTGAACAAATTTTAGGAAGAAAGAAGCATTGAAATATCTTATAAATTGTGTGTTAAAATGTAATCAATATTTATATTTGTGTTTGGACATAAAAACACACAAAGAAAGCCTTGTAGAATTTATTTCTGTTTAGAAACTTGTACTGTGGCCTTCAAAATGTGTCAGCTTTAATTTAGGATTGGTGTTTAATAGGGAATATGGAGATCAATGCAATTGATTTGATTGAATAAAAAAGTCCTTCTAAGGATATATGGTGCCCATTTTTAAATGCAACAAGCCCAATAATTGGTTTAAATGTAAAAATAAATTGCGTCTAGAGATATCTATCCCAGCCAGGGGTGATGCTTTATTGGTTTTTGCATTTCACTAACTGATGTGCTTTCATGTAAAATCAATATTGTGCAGTCAAATATATTTTGCTTTGTTGTTTAGTAGGTTGTTAGCTAAAATATAATTTTAAACATAGAATATCTAACCTTTATTTTACAGTAAACCTTTTGTGGAGAAATGAAGGGAAAATTTAGGGACGCTTTTAACTTTCTAAGTATGCTATAGAGTCCCTTGCATAATGTATAGATTTTTCATGTGCTTCTCCAACATTTAGTTTGCTAACTCTCAGCCTTTTAATTAAGTCCCTAGCCATTCCTCTGGAAGTAATTGCCATCTGTGGAATATTAGACACCATTTCGAGTGATGCATACATACCTGCTTAGCAGAGCTGTGTAAAACTAGACATCATACTTTCTACATGTACTGAAACTGAAAATGCATTTGCCTTCAACTTTTTTTTAACCTATCATGAGGAGAAAATTTATTTTTCCATTTAGTCAATTTTGACACTTTTAATACAACTGAAAGGCAGCTTTTTTAGAAAAAAACCCTAACTCTCAAATTCTCTCTCTCTCTTTTTTTTTTTTTTTTTTAATGTCTTCTTTACAACCAGGGAGAGCAGAGGTTAAAAAGGAAATCTGACATATCTCACTTGATCTCACTTTAAAAATTACCTAAATGAACAGGTAAACCCCTTGCCACTACAGAAAATTTCAGCAAAGACAGAACGTTAGACAAGAGAATTCTAATGGATACAATTCATCAGTTCAACAGGATACAGTCAATACAATCAGTTTAAAATGGCCATAAACATCTGCTGGTTTTCTTAAAGTTTGTACCTCTCTCATCATTAAGAAAAACAGATTATTTGAAAAAGCTGTTAACATCCAAAGGGGAAATGTAATTTCAAAGATTTATTTCAAGGTGCTTTCATGATGTACAAATTGAAGAAGCCCATGAAGAAAAGGTATTTTCGCATGTGCCATTCTAGGGAAATGGACTTTTAATGTCCTTTTGTCCTCAAGACTCCAAATTACAGTGCTCTGTTCAGTTTTTGTTTTCCCTACTGCAGGATGCTGAATACAGAGATAGGGTATGTCTTCCCCTTCTTTCTCCCTCTCTCACAGGTTTTGAGGGAGTAGGTACAATTTTGTGGTCTGCTTTGCAAAGCTGTAATTATTGTAGAGATCCACATTTTCACATTAAGGAAAGTATTTTCTGTGCTATAAAGTTTGTGTACAGAAAATTGGTATTTCTGAATAAGTACTTCTTCCAACCCTACAATTTTGAAACACTCAAAAGGTTAAAAAAAAAAGTAATAGACAAAGAAAGTGAATATACATACTGCTTATTGAATTCAACAGAGCAGAGAATTTTTTCTGGACTAGTGATTTCATAGACCAGTTTTACACTTTTTAGTCATGCCTTAAAACAATTGAGCACATGCCATAAACATCGAGTTGCTGGAAAATGAAGACTGGTGAACCATTCAGAACCCAACTGAACTAATATGTCAGAATGTTATAGCTTCAGAATGTGTGAAGTGAATTTTAAACCTGCTTGCACGCCATTTTGGTCAAGCAGTTTTTGAACGACATTTGCATAAATCCATACATTCTTTGAAACAAAAAATTACCAGGATATGGACTTCTGGTTTTTGAGAGACTTCGCTAAAGAAGGAGAAATAGGCTTGAATCTGTTTAAATCAAATCTTTAGCAATATTTAGGACTATTTGGATAGGAATGCATTATTTGGCTACTTATGCAATTCAGTATGGATGAGATGTTACATGTCTGTTATTGTCATCACAGTCAAGAAATTATATTCCTTCTTATCTTGGCTATTAGGTAACAGAGAAGCTACGTAGAAAACCTAGATTGATGAAGACAATGACAACTAGAGAGAATACCTGAATAGATGCCATGAGAAAAAGAAGGCACTTACAAGACTTGTTTTTTAAAAATAACCTTTTTCAAAGTGTTACAGAATAATAGTAATATAATAAAATAATATAATATAATAATATAATAAAACCACAAAAAGTCCTTCCAGCTGAAACTCTGTTGAGATTGTTTAACTATTGTACCCATCCATTGCAAATTCCATCAGGAAAGGGATGCCATATTGAGGAGTATCTCTTAGTACCTGCACGTAACATTAGCTGCTGGTACTGGCAGCCTCCACATCTCCTTCAGTGATGGCATTCAATGACTCAGGAAACATACCGTCCATAACACGTGAATTTTTCTCATGCTCTAACACAAAACAATGGCGCTTTTAGCGATGATCTACTGGTTAACATTGTTCAAAATTTTGTGCCTTCATAGAGTAAGAAAGAAGCAAGCCAGCTAAAGCTAAAGGCCAAGCAACATGAAAAGGTCATATTTAATGTGTTGCAAAGTCTACTGGTTGGTGGATTAGCTTACAGGAGTTCAGCTCATTTCTGGAATCTGAAAGAAGTCCATGAAATTAGATTTTTCATCACCAAGGATAAGGCCAGGACAGCCTCACTGACCAGAAACTATCATGGCAGCAAAGTCCTGCATTCACCACAACTTCCAGCAATTGAAGTTCAGTTTTCCTATCTGTTCAAGCGTTGGTACTAGGGAATAGATTTCAGTTAAAGGTAAGTGTTGTTTCAGACATGTACACTGGATGTTTTTTGGGGGGATAATGGGTAGAAAGAAGAGCCTTGAATTCTCATTAGAAGTATCTAGAAAAGTTGCTGAAGTATGTGTGTGTGAAGGAACAATTCCAACTGTAATTAAAAAATATTTAAGAGACATTTAAAAGCATGGCTTTCACTTTCAGTAGGATTTCTTCCTCTTTCCCTTTTTGTTCAGAGAGTAAAACTAGAAGCCTCCTAAGTCACTGAGTAGAGCCCTTTGCTCCTGCAGGGACTGCATTACCTAGCTCCCTTTAGAAATGTAATGAACTTCCTAGTAAGTTACTCTCCCATGTTCTCCCGTTGGAAGATAGTCCTAGAATTTCAATGTTCTGAAAGCTGAAAACCTTATTCTGTTTTCTACTCTGAATGGATTTTGACATCAGTGCTTGTTCTTTAAATGCATTGTATCTTTAAATGGCTCTTTTCCCTCATTGACATGAACACCCTGATATATTTGTAGACGGCAATCATATGTCATCTCAGCCTCAAAGGCCATGCTCAAAAGACTGTTCTTATAAGACAGGCTTTCCATTTCCTTGATAATCTTTGTATCTTCTTCAATTTGACAAATATCTTGCAATGTAGGATTATCTGATATGTTTTAATGAAGAAGAGGTCTACTGCATTTCTTTTGTCTGTCAGGTAAGTTACCTTTTCAGGTTTTCCTGTCAGAATATAGCTTTGCTAAACCCACGTTGCTTTTTAAGCTACTTACACTTTATTTCTAAACTTTTACCTTTTCCTTCAAACTCTTTCATAAAGTTTTCCTTTCCCCATTTCCGATCAAATAGTACCACACTTGTTAGTTTTCTTCTAAAATCATCAGACTTGTAATTTCACATACCGTTCTTTCAGAAATCTGAGAGGGAGATGACCCTGTTCCCACCAAACAAACACACTGGGTTCCAGTGAGAGGAGCTTGTAAATTCATGAGGGCAATGATGGCCGCCTTCTGTACAAATCTACAGCACACTGCAGTCAGGATATGATCAGTACTAGGGTATTAACAGTGAGAGATTTTTTTTTTCCACATCAGATACATCAGTTTGGTGCTACCAGTACGCTTACATAGGTATATGTTAAAGAGAAGGAGTAATGGCAGAAATAAATACTTTCTGATATGTGGGGCTGAACTGTTGACCTGATACACAAAAATGTAAGTCATGGCCCTTACTATACTGAACTGATCAGATGTCCAATAAATCAGGAACTGTTTAGAAATAATTTAGTCCATCTGTTTATACTAAAGGGGTTTTGTGATATGATAAATGTAAGATAACGGTTAATTTTCAGAACAAACCACCGGCCACCAGTCACTTTCCACTGTCATCTTCTCGCTCTTAATAGTAGAAAGAATGCAGGCAGGCACTGACTTGGCTGGAAGAATATAATTCTAAAATGGTCTTCTTGCTTCTCATATATTTTTGTATATTGATATTCTTGGGTATACTTGTCCAGTGGATTTGCAGAATTAAAGAATTTGTCATTTTTTAAAAAGGAAATGTTTAAGTCTGTAATGGGTAATTGATCAAGCTGGTGGAATGGAGGGTTTCCTCAGCAGGGACTGTTGATCCAAGGAGGAGAGTTTCCTTTTCTGGTTCTTTACCCAGAAAAATGCCCGTTGTGTATATTCAGGTCTCAGTGGAAATGCTGCTAAGAAACTTGAGAAAGACATAATAGTTTGTAAATGAGGTTTTAAAATGTCAAAACACAGTTTTCAAAGGCAATGAGCTCTGTATATCCCTGGCAAAACTCTGCTGATTTCACTGGTGGTGCACCAGGGAGAGATTTAGTGCAGAAGGAGAAAGAAGTTGAAAACCAGCGATTTCATAACATCATTGAAAGACAGTCTGACTTAGTATAACAATGGAGGATGTTTTATTCCAATCATACCAGTACTCTTGTAATATATTTTCCTCACAAAAAATAAAATATATTTTCTAAATGTAAGTGGCTTCAGTTTGCATTTGCTTGTAGTCCTGCTATATTGTGGTCTATCCTGTTTTACAGAAAGTGCTGCTTCACAGCCTACGCAATTAGGTCTTTTTCTTTCCATATCATCTACCTGCAGAGCCCTTTAATAATGATTTTTCCTAATACATCTAAGACAAAGAGATTTTCATGGACTTTGATACCTCTATTGCAGTTTATTCAGCTGAAAATACAGAAAGTCAGCCATAATTCTTAGTACTATACAATTATAAATCACTTTTACTAGAAAAGTCATTTTAAACAAGCCTATAGATGGCAACTTTGCTCGCATATTGGCAAAGGAATTTATATGGGAATGTTTTCTAATTAATGAGTTATTTTACATTTTATTTATATATGGTTTTCAACAGTTACCATCTGTTTATGAGTTATGTATTCAGTATTCAAAAATGATCATTTCAACCATTTTGCTGTACATCACATGTTAAATTCCCAATTAATAAACGTAATTGACAAAGTTAATAAACAAATGGCATAGGTGACGACTCAAAATAAAATTAGCTTTGATTATATAATATACTGCTTGTTTCTTTAGCATAACTATCTTACTTAATAGTATTTTTTTTATTAAGAATAGGTAGTACAGAACTGTGCAAGTGAGATACTTTGAGCAAATGTATATTTGACTATATAAAGCTCCACTCATAATTAGGATGGAGTTTTCCAGTTACACCAAGAGACAGAAGACAGAATGTTACACAGGGGCTGTCCATTTTTAGTTTTGAAACTTCCCTTCGCCCCAGCACTGAGCTGATAAATGAAGCTAAGTGAGTTGCTTTCTTGTGACAATTATAAGGGGGAATAAAACCTTATTGCTGTCATTGAAGCAGCAAAATTAATGAGAGAACTGGCAGAAAAAGAAACATTTCCTCAACACCTCTTCTTGTCTTCTTTAACAGGGATATTTGCAGTAACATTGGTTGTATGAAGAATGCTATTTTCTTGATTGGTGGTCTATAGGACTAGATATTGCTACACCTGGGAGTTCTAAGATTGATCTACATCTGAGTTAGATCAAGCAGATCCCCTGTGGTGCTTTGCCTGGTCTTATTGCCTCTGGTGCTGGCTGGCCTGCCTTGCTCAGGGAAGAATTTTGATATGTGCTTTCTTCCCATCTGGATTATGTGCTAAGAGTTGGAATTGGGCAGGAAAAGGTCCAGGTTTCAGCTCTAAACCTTTGCCGTCATTGTCCCCCCCATTGCCTCCATAATTGTTCATAGTTAATGGCCTTACCAATCTGACTATCATTGCTCTAGTAAGAAAGAGCCACTCACTACTGATTCAGCTCAGCTGTTGACTGCTCTGTCAGACTATTATGATTCCCTCACTAGGTGTCAAGATGCTGCTACAGAATGAATGCTCTAATTCACAATGAAGGTTACAGTCACAAGACAAAATGGAAATGATAATTTGACACAGACAGATTCCCAAACTGCTATTGAGTGTGCAGAATTTCCGTGTCCCCCCCCCCCGCCCTCCTTTCCTCAGCTGTCTCCTTTTTGTTACAAGGACAAACTTTAGCCTAGCCAGTCTCTGTTATTTACAGATTACCTGTGGGTGATGCAGCAACAAGGCAGAAGGTGGAAGCCTCTCCCTGTCTGGTGTCTGAGTGATTATGGCAAAGAAAATGATGGTGTTTGAATGCTGTTTTTATCAATGCCACAAACATGACATTCATTTTTAGACTGGAATACACTACAAAACAGAAATAAAATTTAAAAAAAGCCCGCTTAATATCAGTTCAAATTTTAGAAGGCTAAATGAATACATTAATGTATTTTGAAGGTGCCATTATAATCACGTTGTCTGACTTCTAGCACAGAAAAGATCAGAGATTTAATCCAGTTTAATCCAGTTTTCCTGTAGCAAACAACAACCCACAGAGACATAGCAGAAAATCTTTGGTTTAAAGATTCCAAGTGATGAAAAAAATTATTGTATCCCTTGGAAAACTGTTGCAATAGTTAATTGTCCTTGCCATCAAAAAATGCCTTTTATTTCCAGTTTGCGCTTTACTGACTTCCACCTTCAATCATTGGACATTATGCTTCTGTCTGCAAGATGAAACAATGCTCCAAAGCAAGTCCTATTCAGATAGTAACAGACCATAAACATGTACTTTGTCTTCTTTTAAGTTAACTTCTGTGACTATTCCAATAACTATGTTTCCTGATAGAATGATCAAATGAAAAAATGAGTTGTCAGCAAACACAATGAAATTAATTTTATTTCAGATTGCTATTTGCAAATATGCTTACCAAATAAACAGCTCAAATGGCTAGGCCAGCCAGCAGCAACTCAAATGTTACTTCATGTTTGGGAGTAAATTATTTTCTTGAACATCTCGTTGAATTATTTCCTTGAATATTATATGACCTTCATTTAACTATTTGTCTAAGGGTTGTTCCACTGTTCAGAACTCATGTTTGATTTACTATTATGTGCAGAAAAAAGAAGCTTGAAATATTAGTTTTGCTTTTCTTTTAACTAGCAAATACAGGTTTGAAGATAGAGAATATGCATATAAACTAAATGTTTGCATTGGTTGATTTGATGGTTTCTAGTTAAAGTCTTGATATTTCCAAAGCATAAAATCTTTAAAGAAATTATTTCTTATCTTTTTTAGTAGTGCAGGGAGGCAGAAATCATAGTGCTGGTATCTTGTATACAGCAATTTGTTCAGAGGATGTCTGATCTAGGAGGCTTCCTAGGCGATAAATCAAAAGTGGTTTCCAAAAATGGTCTTTGCTTTTATCTTGGCTTAAATATGGCACAAAGAAAATCCAATTCCTTTCATAAAATAAGAAGTAGTAGTGGATATAAAAAAAATCAGTTAAATTGTTTGAGACTAATTAAACTTTTTATTTCTATACTGTAGATTTTAAACACGACAGGTTTCAGCAATATGATATTTAATTTCTCCACTTCTACTTTTAATAGACAGGACTGTTGATTATTGATGTTTATCAGCTAATAAATTTGCAAGCATACAACTAACTGGCCTAGTCCCACAGTTGTAAACCTTGTATGCATTCATCAGCCCTGAGTGCTCTTGCCAGGTAACAAGGTCTAACTTTGCATTGTTAAGATTTCCCCTTTCATACACTGCAAGGTTCACTAAATTTTCTGCCTTTTATTTATTGTAGCGTCAGTAGCAGTCAGCTCACCTTGCAGTTGATATTTATTACGCTGAGTAATACGATGTCACTTAGCCCCTCCAAATGGCCTTTGCTATATCACAAAGAAAGTCAGCTCTGGTAGAATCTGTATTACTATTTGTGTGTAAAAGAAGATCTGAGATTTTGTATGGATAAGACAGGGTTTGTGGAAGGATGTAGAACATCCGTATTGAGGAGATATCTGTTGCTGATATGAGCATCAACTACAATTGGATCAGAGAGAAACATACATCCTAATATGAAACGTATCTAGAGTACAAATTATGTATTAAGTAAGATATTATTAGTGATATAGCATTGTTTTTCAAATATTAATACTATAAAATATTTATCTTGTATTTTTTAATTCTTTCCAGTGCTTAATAAAAGCAGTAAGAAGCTTTTTTGCAAAGATGGCAGAAGCTGGCCTGTAGCTGTTGTCCTAAAGGTCAGTGACTATAACTGTTGGGAAAAGTTTACTTGTTGGTGCTGCATTTTTTAAACAACTAGTTGGCATACAGCTGTATCCAAATCTCTGACCAGACATGCTTCTGGCAATTGGACAAACATCTTATTTGAGAATGGAAGAGGGATTTGGCCCTTTTTCAGAGCAGGGCAGGGCTGTGAACCCTGTGATATGCTTAAGATTTTTACAGAGAAAAAGTCCCTGCAAATAAGGGTAGTGCTTTTTTAAGTCTGAGATCTCCTGGTGAGTCTGTGCTTAGGAGGTATTTTGCAGATTAGGTGGTCATGGTTCTGTTCTGCACATTGTGGTAGGAATCCCCTCTGCAGCCTCCTTAGATGCAGTGTACCAGCTGCTGCTGACTGGTGTGAGCGAGCTATTCCCATGCGCTTCCTCCTCCTGCTGAGCTATCTGCCTCCAGTCATGAAAGCAGATTCACTTCTTAGCAGATATATCGCATTAACTTCTGTTGCTCGGCTGAGTCATTATATAATGTAATTGTTGGCCTTTAATAAATCAGTTTGGTTTTTTCCACATATTCACATTTTAATTCAATTCCCAGAAACACCATCTAGACTAGTACATTAAAAATATGCATTGAACTAAAAAACTTAAAGCCACACGGTGTCTTAAATTTACAAAATCTGGAGGTAAACCCATCCATAGCAAAATAATTAGACAAGAACAATAGTACATGATACAAACATTAAAAAAGGATGGTGTGATGAGACTGTATTGAGTCACAGTAAAGCCAAGGTTTATGTTTCCAGAAACAAACATTATGTAACTGCACAAGTAATATGTGAAAAATTTTTAATTTTAATGTACAGCTATCAAAATTATATATGCTCTTGCAATTTTACGTAGGCAAAAAGATTTATTACAACGGCAACTGATCGTTTACACATAAGACAGCCACAGTTGTGGGGGTTTTTGTGGTACAAATTATGCCAAATCGCAAGCAAGCTTTACAGGCCAGAGAGAATAATTCACTGTGAGAGCTCCCTACTTTGTGAATAAATCAAGGACTTCACTTCACATAGTAGAACTATTCAGCCAGGCTCAAAGGAAAGAAGGCACAAGGGATAAATCATGCAATATTCTGCAGTATCTCAGCTTCTCAAAAATTTCACGAATGGAAAACACTACTGCAATTGCCATTCAAAGTAGTGCAACAGCATTCAATGCCTGAATTGCCACGTAAAGTCATGTTTTGCATCATTTACTGCCAACTGCCATTGTTCCCGAATGATGTCTTTCAAGAGACTGTGTGATATTCTAGAACATGGGTGTCCCTACAAATAGCAGTGTACAAGGCACAGAATCTCTTGGCTCTGGAAAAATAATAGTCCGTAACAATCAGGCAGAACCTTTAGAATTAGCTTCGATGAAGAAATTTTAACAAAAATACCCCTGCTCAGCCCTCCGATTGGCAATTACAGTTCAAAACCGCTACTTCCATGTCTCTTAGACTCAACAGAGCATTTTACAACAATGATTTTCTGTTAGAAAAATAGAGCTCCAATAAAACCAAGACTTCCTTTGGGATTGCGATTATATTTCACTTTGTGGTTTTTGAAATATTTTATAAGATATAAATATCCTTTTTTGAAATTATTTAAATGGTATATGTGTTTTCCCTTTCTTTTCTTCAAATATGATATTTAGAGAGGTCAGTTTCATGAACACAAAAGCCTGAGAGTAAACTTTAAAAAGATCTTTTACTGGGTACTTCTGGTGGAAACAACAGATCATACAAAAAGTTCAGAATTAGGAGGGTTTCCAAATTTCATTTCAAAAAGAACTCAGCATTTTAACTGGTTCTTGGTTACATACTGAAGCAGTTAGAATTGTCCAGCAGGACTTGCAATGAGTCAACAGTAATTCTGAACATTCCCCGAATGTCTTAATTAAATGAAATATGAGCATTCAAATAAAGGTCTGCAAATCTGAAAAGCAGTGGTTAAGCTAACTTGGTAAAGCACTAGATAAAGAAAAGGTGAAGGAAGTAAGGACAACAGTTTGATAAATAAATGTTTCAGGCAGATATTCATCCCTTCTATTGGCCTTTGCATTGTTCTGTTTTTCCTGTCCTGGATAAAATTTTTTTGGGAAAAAAATAAACCCGGACTCAATCTCCTCGTCCCTCTCCAGTCCCAAGTATCTTGTCTTTTGACCTCGGTGTTTATGTAACGGACTCAATTATTTTCTCTCTTTTTAAAGATCAAAAAGGATAAAGAGATGAAGGAAACTTGGAGAGACAGTTCTGGATTACAACTATGAAATCTGACATATTGATAATGTTCATGACTTAACACAGGTCCCTTCTATGAATAACCCTAGTACTTCTGAAAGTATTTTGTATACAGTATTTTAAGAGACATTTCAAGCTTAGTTTTAACATCTTCTCATTCTTATGCTTTTGTACTATGGATTACGTCTTTGTTTCCTTAACTTTTTATAGGCTTAATCTAGAAGGACTTTAAAGTGTATCCAAAGACTACTTTACTTTGACATGTGGTTTTCATGTTTTCTGTGTAATTTCCAATACATTTCTGATTTTTCTGATGAATAGTTTGCCAAAAGCATTCTTGGAAAGTATTGTGGACATTTGGCAGGAATCCATATATGTTTAAACAATTGTTATCAAAGATTAGATAACCATGAAACACAGGTAACTTTTATTATCTAGCATATAAATTTTCCTTGGTTGAAGTTTCACTGCTTGCACATCCCTACTCCAAATGTTTATACAATATCATCTGAAATTATGGTTTACGTTTACATTCAAACTGCCAATCAAACATGATTCCACAGACAACAGTAATTAGCTGTGTTACCCAATTAGAAAAGAGGGGAAAATATCTTGTTGGCACTCACAGTAAGTAATACTTGACAGGCAGCTTGAATATAACTTGTATTTTGAAGGGGTTTATGTTGGAAAAAACCCCATTTTCAATAACTAATGAAGTACTGGAGAGAGATTTTTTTTTTAAGGTTGAAAAGTTAGTAAAACAGGATTTAAACTATTCATTGCCATTCTGTGCAACCTGAATGCATAGATTGTATTCACACCATTATATTACCATTCTTGTCTTTCTGTGACTTTACAGTAATGAGTAACTCTATATCCCACAAGAACCTTTTTGAAAAATATAAATTTTGTGACTTTTCAAGAGTTATATGAATATCAAAATATAATGGTATGAGATTTTGGGACAAACTTAATTTAGATAAAAACAATGGACATTTAATATGCTGACAGAAACTACATCTACCAGAAATATGGGTAACTTGTTTTCATTGGAAAATTTTGGACATAATAGTGTAGAGGTAATATAATTATTATAAGTAATTTTTCAAGTTTAAGGGAGCTGGATGGGCATGTACAGCTTTTTCTATAATCCAAATATCTGCTGAGGATTGGTTTTTTTTAGTTTATTGTCCTGAGACTTGTAGCTACAATAAATTTAAATACACAACTTTTATAAAATAAAATTATTAATTCTATTCTTGCTTTTGAAGCAAGATTTTTACCATCATGAAAAAAACTTTGAAACGATAACAAGAATGCTGAAAAACTAAGAGAATTTATGTGTTTTAAAATGTCTTTCTTCTTAACCATTTGGGGGAATTTGAAAAAGAGCAGAAACTTTTATTTGCAGAATGTTTGGGACCAGTGATATTGGGTCACTTATGAGACTTTCTTGTGCACTGCTTTTCAGCGGAGACATCACAAGGGGACATCACTCTCTTGCACATCACTGTGGAACTCGTGCATTCTTTTCCGCAGCAGATCCTGGCAGACAAATTATTTCCCAGAGTATTTTTCCAGTGATGTAAATCACTGGAAATCCTCATAAATATGTGGATGGTCCTGGGGAAAAATGGTAAGAAGAGTCATTTGTATATATTTTCTATTTTAACACGGAGGGTTGCTGAAAAGATCCTCCACACTATCAGGACAGGATGATTTATTCATAAAAATCAAAAACATACCCCCTTATTTAAGCAATATTACAACAAAATACTGATTTTATTTTAAATCAAGCAGTGCAAGTAAAATCATGTTGACAGTGATATCTGGCATTTTATATCTGTTCCTACAGAACACAATGTTGTGGAAATCCTCCTTTGAGTCTAACGAACAAGTAGGTACTTTGGGGTCTAATATGCTCAGTGGCGGGCCGTTTAAGCATCAGTGGCTTGCTTGAAGATCCATGAAGATGTTGCACCCTTAATACATTATGTTTATTTGAAACACTATTCCAGTGTATTCTATTGTATTTACCTACCTATTCCTTTATATCTTGAGCGTTGCACTAAGCTTTTCTTAGGCTCATTGAAATCTAGCACAATACTTAATTACGGTCCTCATTTTAAACACATGAATGGTCTTAAAGTATATATAGTTTGCACAGAAGTGAAACCAATTGTGGGTAGTGTTTAGACCAGGGATACACTTACCAGAAGATTCTCAGAAAAACTTAACTGAGTTGCCTAAACCTGTGAATGTAGACCTCAGTTTAAAGTACCTTTGAGCCCTGCAGAGAAATACAGTGCTCTTATTGCTGAAAAGCTACAAAAGCATTTTGGTTTTCAGTAAGCATATTCACACAGTACTGTAAAGCACTTTACATAACATGCTTTACATTCACACCTTTCAGCTATTTTGGTTCAACTTTCCCAAGTTCCCCAGGTTGACATGCCCCAAATTCATGCATGTCTGGGTAAGGTGTAAGTTTGTTGCTCGTTTTACAATGTGCTTTGACAAACCATGAAGAGAGCAAATCTTCTTTAACAAATTCTTTAAAATTCCTATTTTAAAATCAGGTTCAAACCAGGAACCCAAACCTAACCAAGGCACTGATATTTTGATTTTCTTACTATTTCCTCATTAGAAGTAGCTTTATCCTTTCTCATAATTGTTATAATTAAGAGCAAGATTGGACTCTTTTTCAAAGGAAAAACTACTGTAATGTTTTACTTATTGCCTGGACAATGCACTATTAATTCCAATGGATTCTTTTTGACATTAAAATGGATTTGCACTGAAGGGCAAACACCACCTCCATATGCATCCAGACTGCATTACAATCTAATCCATCACATTATACATTTATAGGTGTCTACCATTGCTGGATTGCTAAAACACTCAGCCATAAAAAAAAATGTCCATATGAAAAGCTGGTTTAAATTTCATGCATTTTTACTTACAAAGTGTCTGGTTAGATGAGCACGAGCTTCTGTGAAAGAAATCCTTTTGGAACATGAATATGTAAGAAGCTATGAAAATGACATGAACAGCAGTTTCTCTATTACCTTCTCAGTATTCTTTGCTGCTAGGTGAGTTTTAGACTCGAGTAATTTGCAAATACCATTAAAATTCCTTTCAAAGTTTTCTGGCATTGCATATTAGTAAATAAAAACACTACCTTATTTCTTGATGGAAAAACATGTGCATAGCTGATTTCCCAGCTGAGGACAATGATGGCTCAGTGGACAATAAAGCATCAGCTGTGAACTTACTGTACATGTGAAAATTATTCATCCTGGGGTATATTTTCAAAAGCAGTGTGAATGGATGCATACCCACAGCCTCAATTATTCGTTAATGGGATTTCTATGAGTGCCTCCCATTCATACTTTAGAAAATTGCCCCCTAATTGTCTATCATAAAAATCTACTTTATTTCTTTATTTGTTTATTTCCTAGTGTGAAAAGCAACAGCTTATATGTTGAAATACTTCCCAGTGAGAGAATATAATCCTGAACTAGGTTTCTCAGCCTTTGCAGTTAATTTTGGAGTAATATTTTCCATTTGCTGTAATTAGAATTAATATCAATAGCAAATTAATAAGTAACTGAAAAAATAAGAACTTTTACCGTGACAGAGAAAGTATTACGTATAAAAGGACATGACTTTTTAAAAATTAAATAATACTTATGTAGTGCTGGGATTTTTTAAAAATATACTATGAAAAAATATCCCGTTACAGTATAAATGTTCTATAATGTGATAAAGAGGTATAAAAATAATGCATTCTAGTTTTAAATGTTATATTTGTGAAAGACTGTGCACATATACACATCTTACAATACCAATCTGCCCCCAACAAGCCAACAGAAAAGTGCATTAAATTCAATATTATTATTTATTCTGGACAAACAGGCATATTGCAAAGTTTCACTAAGTGTATTTTATTGAAGTCAAATGTTCATGCTCCTATTTGTCAATGATAGACAATATAACGATAAAATAAATTCTTTTTGGTTTTTTTTTTTTTTTTTAGTCTTCGTGGTTCCATAGAAGTATTATTTCTTAATGGGATAAAAAAAAATCCGGACTTGACACTGCATCAACATGGAGAGCATTCCTAATGCTGAGGCCATTCACAGGAAAAGGCAAGCTCTAGTTGCTGAAATGCCTAAGAAAGTTCCCATTTGGGGAGAATTTACTTTTCTTTTTTTCTGCTGATTTCCCTTTTTTTTTTCCTTCTCAAAAAGGCAAGGGGGTTTAGATCACAAAGCCAGCTGTGGTCTGTAGCCATATAGAGGTGTGCACAGAAAGTCCTTGTGCTCACACACTGCCCCTATGCTTTTTTAGCTTGCCAGCCTCCCAGCTTCAGTGCATTCACATCACAAATGATATGATAAGAAAGCCCAGGCAGCATAAAAATGTAGATGGATTAGCTCTTTGCCCACTCCTGGTTTTGTGGGACAGAATTATGGAAGAGTCTGGCCAGTGGTCCCATCAATCTTCTCTTCCCCTTTCCCCCAGTGTGGCCAAACCTTGCTCGCCAAGGAGTGGGAAGGCCACGGAGTGGGAAGGCCACGGAGCTTGCACCTCTCGTTGCAGACACAGCTTTCATTCTTTATGCATAACCACTGCGGGAAAGAGTATCGAGAATTACGGTGTGTAAATTCCAAACAATTGAATTGCTAATTACAAACTAATGATAATGGCGTAACAAGGAAGAAAGATAACAAGTCAGGACACTGGTAATTCATTCACATTACAACTAGCAGTTTACAGTTTCAGAATGCTACATATTCAGCCTTTTGGTTTCCAGATCTCTCTAATGTGTCTAAGACCTCAGAGACTCATCAGATGCCTGACATTTTAGTCATTAGATTTTGGGATTAGTTTTTATATTATTGAGGACATTCAAAATCACATTTTGACATGATCCAGAAGCTATTCGCTTTGACTGGATAGAGCAGGTTTTCTGCATAGCAATGCAATCCAGACCTCGGATATCTCTTAGACTCCTTTATCAGCATTTTGGGGAGCTTTTTACAGGTATTTGAGGAAAAAATGTGTTTGAACACTTGGAGAAACCCATGATAAGATATGAGTTGGAAAAACTTAGTCAAAACCACGTACTTAACAGATGCAGAAATACTAGCTGCTTGCTTTAAAAACTTTTTTTTTTTTTTGGTCTGGCAAAAATGAGTATGAAAGATTCTTATTTTTCAGAATGGTATTATTTTCCCCAGAGAAATCTAATGATGCTGAAATGTGGAGCTCAGTTTACCTCTTTCTGTAGCATTTAATACTAGAAAGCTGGAATCTTAAAGTAGAAGATGAATCTGGCATTTCCTAGGCCCATTGCTGCCAGAACACAATAAGTAGCAAAACTCCCATTTAGTTCATTAGAGTATGTGTGTGCCCATACTTTGTATTTACTGGCACAAATTTTGTGCAGCTGGAAAAGCAGGTGCGGCTTTTCCAGATAGGAAAGTAGGAGGGTTAAGAAGACTTTCATTTTCCCATAGTCCCCCTCTTTGACCTTCCCATACTTTCTCTCCCACCCCTCCCAGCACTTTCAAGCTCCATGCTTGCTGTGTAGACTAAAGACTCCTTTCAGTCTTCTCCATACCACTGGCCTGTCTCTGCAACATAATGTGACATGAGAAGGTGTGAAGCTCACCATCCCCTTTCCAATGGACAATCAGAGTTAGTGCTGATTTGCCAATGAAGTACATTTTCACAACCACACATTATGGTAATTTCACATAGGAACACACAAAGGGGTCTGGAAATTCTGGATGTTACCATATTGGGTTGCATCAATACTGTGTGTTGCTTTAATTTGGTGTAGCTGTTGAGGTGGCAATTGCCAGTGCAAATAAGTAAAGCTACTGTTTGCAATCAAGAGTGTGCATATTTTCCTCTGAGATTTCCCCAACACAGATTCTTTGTGATAGGAATATGTGGCTATATTGCCATGACTTGAAGGCTAAAATCAGGATTACTACATTTTTAGTTTGCTTAGTTTTTGTTTTCTCTGTAAATCCAAAGTTACAAACTGGATTTCTCAATTTTTCTTGAGAAACTGTCTCAATTTCTCTTGAGAGTTAATGCTGCTTCCAGTTTAGCTGAAAACCCCAAATTTGGCTTCACGAAAATCCCATTCTAATCATTGCTAGATGATCACTTTTCTGCAGAAATTGCCATTCGGCACAGTGAAGCATAGCGAGGGAAGACAAAAGGGGGAGTGTGGAACATGTAATGTTTTTTGAAAATAACAAGGAGAAAAACTGTGAAGTGTGCTTGTTCTGGGGCACAGGAAATGTAACTGGGAAAAACTAAAGTGCAAATAAAACAATCAAAAATTACTTCTTCTGTCTGTTTTGAACAAAAAATATTAAAAATACAGTGACAGAACTAACAAAGTATGTTGCGATGTATATTTTGCCAAATTGCTGCAAACTGTTGAAAGATTTCCTGTAACCAAAAGGCCAATACCCTCCAGTATATATTTGTTTTTCTTCATGTCATATAACCCAGCACAACCTGATCGTAGATATTTTCTTTAAAAACCATTTTTGAGAATGTAGCGACAGTAAGAAAGAGTATAACTTTAAACATGCGACATCACTGAGGAAATAGCAGGGAAAGAATTTCCAGGGATGGTGTACATACAGCTTCAAATGTACATCTTGGAGCATATTAAAGGGTATAAACTTGTACAGAGCAGAAGGAATTCTGTTCAGCTCAGCCAGCCAAAATACAACAGACTGAACAGGAAAGTACTGAGATTTTTTAGATGCATAATGTTCTTACAAATGGCCCATGCTGTGCTAATAAAACTATTGTGACTGGGAGCTTTTGCAGTGGGAACTGACAGATGAAGCAGAGTTAAGTACTTTTTCAGACAAGCTACTACAGTAAATCATTAAAGCACACAAACAATCATCCTTCATCAGCCTGCGATTTGTTTTATAGCAATTGCAAATCGAAAACAATGTAAACAAACAAATCGACAACTAATGAACATTCCCCCACTGCTCACTGTAAATAGATCTACAACTTTAGAAGAACACTTTATCCAACACATTGTCAACTCATTGTAAACACATCTACAACTCATAAACAACTCATTACCCAGTATGTTGTCACCTCATTGCAATTAAAGTTGAATGCTAACTGTACTGCATTTCCCTGAACTGAATCAATTCAGAAGCCTGGAAGAAAATGTCTTGATGTATTAGTCCAATAAGTTTCAGGACTTTTAAGAATATCTCCACAGTGTAATTGGAGTTTCTCTTACAGTTTTTAATGTAAAAATTGAACGAAATTGCGTCGCTTCGTATTCTAGCTCACATCTAGGTTTATTTAGTTAGACTTTCCATTTACATGTAAGTGTTTCTATGGAAATTTTTAAAATGAGAAAAGAATTCCCCAAAAGGCTGTAAAACTCACAAGTTTCCTTGGAATAGTTTTTCATGAACTATATTTGACAGTCTTATTTATTTATTTACTTACTTACTTTCTACACCACATGAACTTTCTACCTCCTTTTTAAAGCATGGTAGGTATTAATTTGGATGCAATTGCTTATGAATGAACTTCGAGTCCTTTTTAAATTAGACTTATTATTGAAAAATCCATTTACCTTGAAAAAAAATAGATAAAACCCTTTATGTATGGTAGATATAAATCTGAAGATTAGTCCTGTGATGACTTCTGAGTTTAAGAGCAAACTTCATGTGCATTAGACTGCTGTTTGGGGCACAGCTTATGAGAACTGGAAGTATCTGCTATTGTTTCCACGAACTCTTTTGCTGAGCTGTATGCACACAATCTGCTGCGGCTTTACAAACAATCTGTAAATCCTTTGGGGCAAGGACTTTCTTTTTCCTCCATGTTTACATAGTGCTTAGTACAAAATAATCTAATGCTCTACAGGGCTACATTACTACAGATACTAATGAATACATGTAGTAGGCAAATGCATTCAGTAATGGATCACTGCATGATTACAATCACATTTTAAGAACAAACTTCTGAGATTCTCATACACAAGATTTCTACCAAGCTTCTCGATTTGTTTTAGAGTCACTGTTTTTGGTTACGTAATGGAGTGTGATGTTAACTTTGGAAAGCTTGGCTTACTATGTTATTGCACACAGGATCACGAGCTTAATATTCTCCATCGTTTCACAAATAAGATTTTTAAAAATGTCACTTTGCGGAATGGATATTATTGTTATCTTCTGTGTCAGACCGCTTAAGATTTCTCTTTTATATGTATTGCTCTCACATGTCACATTGGCATCCAAATAGCTTGCAATACATAAATTGTTTGACGAGTGTAGTATAACAGAAATAAATTAAACTGTGATAAGGACAAAAGATACTCTGCGTACAGAACATGATATTTCTCACTGTCCTTTTTTCAGTACCTTTTTAGACAGTATGAGAAGCTTCAGTCACTTTTGGAACTGTGCACAAAGCATGGCTTTCTTGCCAAAGGAAAATCATGAGCAGTTTCAATAGCTACTAATAACATCTGCTTATAGCGAGCCAGGCAGCTGTCTCACAGTTTTTAATGTTGTTTTCTTCTTGAAATGTCACTCGTCTCTGGCAATATACTTAAAGAATGGTCTCTCAAAGGTCCTCGCTTCTGGGGAAAGAGGTCAGATAGGGTAGTAAAACGGTAGAAACACTTTATATGTTCAAATTTCAATTACCTCCATCCAATCTGGTCTTAGCGGGCAGAAGTTATGCTGATGTGATAGATCTATGGTGAAAGAAAAAGATCAGTCATTAATAACGATGTTTGTAAAGCTGTTACTGATTAGAAAGTACAGTCTTTCTGCAATTAAAAAAGTTTAAAAGGACTCAAAGTTTGATTGTTCCACTTGTGCCTAAATGAGATAAGAATGAATATAGAGAGGCTGAAGTAAAATTCCAGGAAGTTAGTGATAATTTGGGATAGTCAAAGGATGATTTATTATCTATATTTTTTACAAATATGAACTCACTTTTGAGCAAAGCGAGTCCATTCTGGGGTTACCAGGGTAGCATTGAAAGCTGAAAAGGCCTTTCTCATAACTTTTTGACCTTTTTTTCCCACTCAGATATGAACTATGCAAATGTAAACACGTAACTTTTTCTTCCCAATTAGGCCTAACGTTGGCCTGAGGAACTCTGAAAGTTATTTATTATAAATAAATAATCACGCTGATATAATGTGCAACACTGAAAAAGAAAAGAAAAAAAAAAGGCAAGGTATTCAATAAATATTTCAGTTCGAATTTGGAAAGATGCTTTGTGTCATATTTGTCTCATTAAGCTAAGTATTTTCTATTCCAATGATTATGAGTCAGAACCCTGTCTCTTTTAAGACATCTCATGACTATGGTTTTCTGGCAAAATAGTTTTAACTTGCTTTTGCAGTGAAAACTGTATGCAACACACTATTTTTTAATCCGATATATCATAAAACATTGAAACAGTTTATCTAAGGATGTGATATTATCTGCAATAAGCCTAACAGCAGTGTCATATTTCTGTTTAAAAGTTGTAATTTAACTCAATCAGCAATTATAGTCTGGATAAAGGAATTCTGTAACTGTTTTTTGAATGAGATAAGGCTAGATTTTCACAGCAGTTAATTCTGACCCTGATTGATAGTAGGTCATATTGCCCTTAGAAAACATCAAGAAACTTAAAGTTGAATATATGTAACAGTTTATGAAATTTAAAAAAAAAAAACAAAAAAAAAGTAGAGTTGTTTTACTCAGGTTATATTGAATCCAGAAACAGTGTTCTGCAAATCAAGGGGTTTCTTCTAACAGATATAATTTACTCGCTGTAGCCTTTGATTTATTCATATGTTTACTTAGGTATCATTGGATGTAGGTATTCTGTGCCACTGAAAATTATCCCCACCAAAATATCATAACCTATCCTCTGGGTTGTACATTCTAAAATAGCCTGACAGAGGAGAGAAAAGAAACCAAAATTATAATGTACCTTTCTAAATGTAAAATATTTAATATATGCCGGGAAGCAAACTTCATATTCTTCTTAGAGAGGAGTTAAGTTTTCACTTAACTGCTCTTTCATGACTGTCATTTTCTTTTCTCAGTAGGGCTAAACAACCCACTGGAAGGAAATGAATCAATTATTTTTTTGTTTTTACGCTGTTAGTTCTATAAACTGTGGAAAAAAAAAGATATATTTTTTTTTAAGATTACTTGTGGGCAGTTTGGCAAAATTAAGAGAAACATTATTCATCCACCAAAATATTTATACGCCTTCACCAAACCCATATCAATGGAAAGTTAGTCTTTCACTTCAGAAAGCTTATGATCCAGTCCCTAATATTTACCAAACTTTTACTACAACTCTAAAAGCCTCCTTCCTGTTGCTTAAAATTATTTTAAAGTTTTGAAACAACTGCAATCTTTTCCATTAGAACAGAGTTCCTATCTTTGGCACAGGCTTTTTCTCAAACATTTAAAAACCAAAAAGTCCTTGGATTAAAACCTTGTTCCTTCACAAGCTTTGTTGTATCTATTAAGTGTAATTGTATTTCCTATGTCTAACAACACAGGAGGTCTAGAGCAAATCCCAAAACCTTCAGGACAAGTGATCTTTATTTTCCTTAACACGTCTCCAAATAGTCTCTGTTGTGTTGGAGAAAATATTTACATCTATTTCCTCAGTAGATTTGATGCCATCAGCGATGCCAATTTCTGTTGAATGTGGTGACTAAATTCTATCTTGAAGTCCCAGAATTCCAAGTATTTAGCAGACAGATACTTCCTTTTTTTCCACTCACTTATGTGAACTGGAAGAAAAATATATATACATGTTTTTCTACTATTTAATGGATTTAACAATTTAAAGTCACTGATATGTTGTATAGAAAAAATATAGTGACAATTTCCTAAAGGACTAAGCTTACACAGGATTGTGTCAACAGATACAGAACTGCTGAAAGTAAAATAAATCTTCAGTAATAACAATGAATACTTTACTGAGGTGGATTCTCAGTGGTGCACATGATACTGTGCAGTTTTTATGTCAAGGTAGAATGCCTTCCTAAAAGATTTCAAAAGAAATGTTAGATTTGATGCAGAAATTGGTGTCATATGAGAGATACTGTTTTAGACAACAAATTACAGCAGAAGATCAAAATATGCCTTCTGATTAAGATTTTTGAGAATAAGCAATTTTTACTTTGCCATAAATCAGTAACAATACTGAACGCTGTTGACCAAGAAGGCAGTACAAGGCAGTTGAGAGTTTAGATATTCCCTAGTCAGCCAGCTGCACTCAGCTTCTTCAGGATCTTGAGCAGCTACTGCAGATGGGCTCTTTATTGGAAGGTATAACGAAAAGGTAGGTAACAGCAATCACAGTGTAATACTAGAATTCAGATTTGCTACACACTGAAAAATCAGGCCTGAAAATCAGCTTTATTCCAGCTCCAATAGACTTAAGTCCCCATGTGTTGTCCACGTATTCACATTCTGAATTGCCTTTATTTTCATCTGAAGTAAACACTTTGGAAAGAAAACAAGATCTCCTTAAGAGCAGAGCATGTTGTCTTTCCTGCTAGTCTGTATCAGCTTCGTCTTACCATAATAGCCCGTGTTGTAAGAGAAGATACAGTGTATAGAAAAATATACTGCTTACATGGGTTCACATTTACAGTTTATTAACCATTTTGATCCAATTTGTACGCCACAGATCAGGCCCTGCCATTTAAAAATCCCTGCTGCAGAACTGCCTGTGGATAGCAAATAAAAACCACCGTGTTGTTCTGGACACATTTTTATCATTCCTGCCAGTGAAAAGGAATAGGTGACAGCTCTGCATAGACTGCTTAGCCACCCCAAATGAGAGAAAGAGCTGAGGAGGATATTCCACTACTTCATCACCTCAGCTTCCCAGGAAATGTTTACTTCCTTCTTTCTTCCTAAAATTTCAATGTTTTCCCTCCCTTCCCGATTTTTTGAAGCTCAAATTACCTGCACCTCACTTCTTGCCCTTCAATAACTCGTACAGTGCATGTGAGGAGCAGTTTCCTCAGCTCAACGTTCACGAGCTTGGAAATCTTCAACAGTGGATTGCTTTTGTTTACACAGGATATTACAGGCAGAAAGGTGAACTCTGCTGTCCTCATTGGAAAGTTAAGTTCTTCTTCAATATCTACATCATCTATGACTTTTCCCTACCAAAGACTGAGAAAAAGAGTTAGTAAGACTTTTGAACATTAAAAGGTAATTCTGGAAAAAAATCCTGTTTCAATATACTGCAAATTTGTGAATGTGTTAGGAATCGTGTTGACCACCAAAAGGCCTTGTTTCCTTCCGGTGGCAGTGCCTTACTCTGAGACAGAAAGGAAAAAAAAACAACCCAAACCAATTTCAAAAAATGCTTTCATATTTCCCTCAAATGGGTCTGAAATAGAATCACAGAATCCAATCCCTCAAAAACACTGAGATTTGGAATCCAAACCTGACTTCAAACTTCCATTGTGGTGTCCATTAGAAAAGACATTCCTAAATCCAATGTTTGATCGTATCATAATATAAATCTCAGCTTACTATCATCTTGCTTGTCTGCATTGTTCGCATGACCTGGATGTCTCTCCTTTTCAGCATTGTCTGTCATGTCAGCATTTTGTATGTCAAATGGACCACGCAGATCCCAATAAATTCCAATTAATTCTAGGGAGAGCAGCACAACACTCAAAAAAAGGATTCTACCCCTTTTCTTGTCCCCTTCAGACAAAGGTAGTCTTGGAGTGGGTGAGGCAAGGAGAGTGGTCATGAGCACATATTATTTGCAGCTAGTTAACACATGAGCAAGCGTGTTAGATAGATAAGGATTAGATAAGGATAAATGTGTAGATAAGGATTCCATTCATTGGGATGAACAAGATATTTGAACCATTTATACAGGCAGCACCAGTGTTACGGCATGTGGTCCCATAGCCAACGACACAGTCATGGCTGCAGGGTTTCCTTAGTCAGACTAGGGATGTTAAATTAGGGATGCATCCATGCTGATAGCAAGCACTGGAGGATTCAAGAACAGGCCAGTGACTGGAGAAGGAACCCAAGAGGGAACTAATAAAGAATGCAGGGAGAATTTAGGGTTTTTTGCAATCAGAAAACCTTGAAAATTTAATTGCTTGTAAGTAAAAGTAGTACTGAAGAGAGATATTAGATTTTGCAAGAAAATCCTAGTTCCAGGATTCCAGATACTGTGGAACTGCAGGCTCTGAATGTAAGCTGTTAGTCATGCTACTGCTCTTAAAAAAAAAATTAAAAAAAAATTACCTACTTCTCTTAGTTTTATTTTGTCATGTTTTACATTTTGCTGCCATGCACTTGGTTTTGCTGTCTCTCTGTTATTATAATCTCATATTTATCCTTGAAGGTACGTGACTTCTATTTCATCAATTTTTATTACAAATACTCATAGCATCTGCCAGGAGGCAGTGGGGTTTCTTTCAGCTAGACTTCGTTTTACCTTTACCATTTTGCCTGCAACTTCTTCTTGAGCATATGTTTGGCATTGTTCTGTACTTTAACCTCTTCTAAATTCTGACCTTCATTCATCACTAGTATAATAACCCAGCCAAGAATCTAACCATTTCCCATAGGAGATTGTTTGGATTTTTATATTTTGTAAGCAATGCCCTGGGATAAGAATTTGTATTATCTCCATTTAAAGATGAAATAAATAAATACAGTGTACATAAGTGCATTGGTTTGAACAGCAGATATAAAGCCCAACTCATATATCTTTTTCATCCTCCCAAAAGCTACTTGAGCCTTCTATCTTTTCTAGGCTTGCCAAATATTTGGCCTTTCAAATATTCTGAGTGAAATCCTGACCCATTGAAACCAATGGCTTAATTCCCAGAATTAGAATTTCACACGTGTTTGCTTTATTTTATTTCACAGTAAGAGGTTTTAAGCAATCTAAATTATGTCATAACACTGACTTTGTGGCATTAGTATTAAATTCCTTATTAGGATATATGCTTTATTTTCTTGTCACAGTAAGTAGAATTTAGTCCTGTTTTATACAGCTGGTGTAATTTAGGCAATATGAGCTGACTTTTTTTTCAGTGTTGTAGCAACTGGGAGAGATATACAGGTCAACAGATTAGAAGAAAAGATTCAGGGGACAGAATTACCCGAATGCTAAAACTCCTCCCAGGGCAGGTGGAAGAGAGGGGGTAGATGCGGGAAGCAGGATCATTTTACTAATCATTTTACCTATTTGTGAATAGCTCTACAGTAGCAAGACCTCACTGGAAAGGTATCTCCAATATAGTTTAACTGCGGTTTGGGGTCAAATAACAAAAGGTGTATACAGTGCTTGTATTCTCTGATTTCCATGTTACCTGCTCAGAGTGAATTGCATATGTATGATAGCGTTCCTTGTTCCTCTTATCTGAAGCTTCAACATAAAAAAATATAATAAACATTGTGCTTTGAAATTTCAGTTCAGGCAACTGAAACAAAAGGCAGAACATTGCAGCACTATGTGTAATAACTAAACCTCTTGTTATATGCTGCTGTATTAAATATAAAACATTTTCATTTCCTTTGTATAGGAAATTCAATAGGACCTGAAAAAGGGGTCAACCAAGTACTGTGACTCCCACTATAAAACGTGAGTGGTGCTAATATTCCTTTTTCAACTCTCATGTGACTGCAAAGAACCAAACATATAAAATATAGCTTTCATAAAACTGGAGGTTTGGTGGAGAATTAGCATGAGAGTTGTGCAGGCGACTTGCAAACGGAAGGCTGGCCAAGAGCTCAGATTTATGCTATGAAATTTAAATGGTTTTCTCCTGAGGTTTTCTTGAAAATATCACTGCATGTGGTCATGTTGGTTTACTGGCATATTTGCCTGAGATTGTTTTCAAAGTGAAGGGGGGAGGAGGAGGAGAAAGAAGCCTGTTCCTTTAAGAGACACATAGCTATCGGAGCATTAGGAAAGCATATAAAAATGCATATTATAAATAGCACAAATGGGAATTTTAAACATTCAGGCATATCCAAATTTGGACTAAGGAATAGTTAAGAAAATATGGGAAATGTCGTCAGGCCAGGGTTGAAAATTTTATTTTAGTTTTGATGGAGTGTTTATAGTGTCACATATTTTATCTCCGTAGATTTCAGTTGTTACACACTAACACTAGAAAATTCTAAGAACAAAAATTTCACTTCAAATGTAAGTTTAGAGAGATTTTTCTGGCCCACTTATCTGAGATTCAGACTGAATTCAGACACAGGTATTTTGGTAGTCAAACTACGTTATTCCTGGTATACCCAGTACAATTTTAGTAACTCAGAAACAAGAGATCACAGACTGAAATTAAGGAGGAAGCTTATAAGCAATATAAGCCTATAAGCAATTCAAGCAGAATTTAATTACACAAAGGGTAGCTGAATTATGGAACACATTGCTGAAGGCAGCAATAGATGCAAGAATTATAAATCAGTTCATGAAGGAGCTCAGAGAAAGGAAATCAAAAAGTAAAACAAATCAGCCCTTTTAAAAACATCCCAGGGTTAAATGGGGCACGCCACAGTGGACTTGATAGTCAAGCCTTTTTCCTTTAAATGTTCCTGTGTTTCCTAAGGAAGAAACTAAATAGTCCCTCCATTGATTTCCATGATGGCTGTAGTTCAGTACCAGAAATACATGAGTGTGTCTTTTGTGCTTTACCTGTGCTTATAGGATTTTGTTGCATTTCCTTTTATTTCAAACTTCATTTACACTTGCACTGTTTTACATGACTCTGGCAGTATAAAGCAGCCATGAAGTAAGTGTAAATATGATTTATGCTCCCTTTACACTAGCAAAGTGATGTATAGTGTCTTTAGGGAATGTGAGAATCATGCCCAGTGCGTATGAAACAGACACATAAACTCTGTTTAATTTTATTTAACAAGCACATTTCTATTTAATGTTTTTTTATATCATTTTAAGACTCATATTCATTTCTTCTCCTTAAAGCAGACTGACAGAATTGAATTCAGCGTTCTCAGTGTATTAATATTTCATTAATCTTATGTATATATAAAAAAATGATGGTCTATACCTGCGTGTCTAAACAAGTCACTATCAATAGATGTCTGTTAATTTTTCTCATCTGTAATATTTGCATTCTTAGGAATATTAAACATAGAAAGAGGTAAGTGAAGTAACGATTACTCAGGATGATTACAGAGGCACCATTCTGATATCAAAACGAGCATTTCAAGGATGATTACTGCGTAATTGATCAAGTATCCCACCAAATCCCTCATATAATTGTGGTGTTGATCTTAAGGTTGATTAGACAGAAACAAAGAAATAAAACTGTGCCTTACATGTGAGAAAATTAACAAAATAGAGTCTTCTGGAAAATCTGTGTTTGCCTAATTTGAACATACAATAATGGAAAAAATGATGAAAACTTAGGTGCATGTATTTTTCTGCGGGCATATCCACGCTTTTCTGAATGCTGGCTGTGGAAGGCATTGTGGCTGGAGCCAATATTAATTGATACTCTGGGCCTTAGTAACAGGTATTGTTTAGTAGTTTGAATGTTAGCATGGAAAGAAGCCTTTGTGGGTGGTTGCAGTGAGATTGCCTCACGTCCCTTTTAAAATGCATTACACTGATGCCTGAACTCTGGTGTAAAAACCGGAATCAGATGCTTGAAAAATTAAAACTTAAGGGTTTTTTTCCCCATGATTTAAAATTACTTCCATAAAGATTTAAGACGCTGACACTACAATGACTGGAATATACATTACGTGCTTAGTAACCTTGTACTGCACGTTTGGGATGTTATCATCACCGGTACTGATCCCTGTAGTTTCTGTGGCATTCAGAAACTGGGGTGCTCAGTGACTCAGAAAGCCAGGCCTTCAATTTTATCCATATACAAAACATGTCCCTCTACATGTCTGCAATGTAACTGAAAACACAGAAGTAAAAAAATAACTTTAGGACAAGTTCTTTAGAAATGGGGTGCATTGTCTTAGAAAGTATCAAACTGTAGAAGTCAAATTTAATTTTCCTGGTTTATTTAGTTTGAAAGCTATTTATTAGCATTTTATATTTAGTTGTAATTTCATTGTACTGAAAAAAAAAATTAGGAGCTTGGGTTTGCGGGTTTTTTTGCGTTGTGTTGGTTTTTTTGTTGTTTTGTTTTGTTTTTTGCATATGGCAGTTATTGACTCCAAAATGGAAACTGTTTGATTGAAACAAACAAAATCGTAATTTGTATTAAAATTAGAATGGTAGACCAAATTTAAATTGGATGTGCATGGCAGCCATATTTTGCTTTATGCTTATGAATGGAGTTTTTTCCCAGCAAAAAGAGATGAAGGACTAAGAAAAACCCAGAAGAATAAATAAAAGTGAAGAAATTGCTGATGCAGTCATACATGAGGAATAGCATTACTTTTAGATTTATGCATGGGAGACAAAGAAATCTATATGAGCTCCTGCTGGTATCTTCCCTCCCAGCACTTATGTTAAAAAAAAAGAAAATTAAAAGTAATTGCTTTAACATTATTTTACAGAAACACTTTTTCATTCTCTCCTATTGATTTACATCTTCTCACTTTCTTCACCCTTGTCAAAACTTCGTGCATGCCTCCTAAGCACAGGAACAGAAATCAGCATTGTCTTGTTTTGACTGCCATTGCTTTGCGATCTTAAATGGTCCCTCAACCCTTTTGTCAATATTTATTGATGGGATCCACAGGCACTCTGAGTGATCCCACTCTTGAGGGGCATAAACCAATGGCAAGCAGGGAAGGGAGGGAGAGGGGGCCCTGCTCCAGGCAAGAACTGGTTAGGAAATATCAGAAAGCTCAGGAGCCATTGACAAAACGTCAGATATTTCAAACCCTTGATTGTTTCTCTGGCTAACGCCATGCTAAACAGAACCATTAATCTACCTCTAAAGCAGAAACAGATACATATACACATATGCACAACACATACATGTAAACCCACCTACATGCACACACAAATAGTCTGCAGGGAAATTAAGCAATGCCAATGAAACCATGTACAGGGAAAGTTCTTGGATAAATTAACAGTGCAATTACATTACATGACATACCACAAGATGGATGAGGAAAACTTGGCTGGTATTATGTTCTGTTTTCAAATTGCAATTTATTTGAGGGTTTTAATGGATGCCTTATTAAAACATCTCAGCATTGGTCAGGTTTCAGCGTATGTCAGAGTAGCCCATGATTGATGACACCCTCTGCTGCTTCCCTTGCACATTTGCAGGGAATTTAAGCAAAGAGGGAATGAACAGAGCCTCAGATTCGTATTGATCGTGTGAAGGTGCACTGCCTGAGAGCACAGTCTAATAACATTCTCTTAGCTGAACTGCCTCACATGAAGGTATTTATTACAAGAACTAAAATGTTATATTGCTCAGGATAAAAGAACATTGTACAAACAAAAGAGTAAGCAATGAACAAGAGAGAGAAGGAGAGAAAAAGAGCAAGAAAGAAATACAAATGTATAACTTTAAGCAATGAAGTGCTATTATCTCCTGAGAACATATTTCAGACAGCCAAAAGAATGATGAATTTAACTGTTTTCTATGTGTAGATATAAGAGAATCTTCTGAGGAAAAACTGGAGACAGCAATTTCCTTTTTTTTTTTTTATCCATCTCATTTAGATGAGATCCTGTAATTACATCGGTAGCAATGAGGGTGGAGGTCAGAACTAAACACAATTAGGATTTCGAACATCAAAATGGATAGCTTGACATTAATCATTTGACCATCCAATGTCTTTCTTCATCACTTTAAGTACTATATACTGTAGTTAATCGATCTGACCGTCACCCATTTGATAAGCGAAAAGCACTTGTACCTAACCAGTGTAAATCTTAAAGAGTCCCCCACATTTTTAAAGGGCAGCTTCTTGATAGAAGATGGAAGATAGATAGCTTGGATTAGATCCTCATGATATAAGAAACATTTCCTCTTGTGCTGTGAGATTTGTAAGCTACCTGATTGAAAAAGAGGAAATTTCCATGATCTCAAACTACAAATGCACTGTTGGCTTTTGCCTCCCAAAACACCCTTTTAAAGAAATCCACATAAGTACTTCATCACATCAGCAATGTTTGGTTAGCTGATACATTTTTTTTTTTCGTTGTAAATGGAGTCAAGCTGAAGGTAAAATGAGATAATCAACTACAGATGAGGTAGAGTAGAAATACCCTTGCCCCTAGGTACCTCAAAAACACAATACTGATTACAAATAAAAATTCAGGTTGGGCATTAGAGTCCAGTTCTTTCAGATGCTGTGTACTTATCAGTACTGCTGCTGTAGCTGTATCCCATTCACTTTGACTTTCTCTTGGCCTGCAGGAAACGCTCAGTATCATCCATGATCAGATCTCCAAAACACTCCCCAAATATCTATGCTTGGGGCTTGGTTAAGTACTGTCTCGTTTCTCTCATCACTGCCTCTGGCTGTTTGCAACTCTGATACCATTCCAGTTTCAATTCCAGGTCTAAAAGATTATTTGTTTGACCTGCCTTGCTCATCATTATCTGAGCTGCTAATTTTATTATTCTGCTAGCACCCTGGGCTGCACGGTGTAATGCGGCACTATAAAAGTGTAGTTTGATTATATTGGAATCATTCAGCATCACAGGCTCAGCAAACAAAATGCAGCACTCCCACCCACGCTACTATGATAGCAAAGAAGAGGCAGTAAAGAAGAAGGGGAAGGGAGGATAAAAGCTGTAAGGATAAATAGGAATAAAAGGGCCAGTGCAGTTGAGGAGCTTTACAAATTCTCTCAGGTTAGAGTTGGACAAATGTCCTATGAGCCTGTCTGAGTTATCCTGTAGTTAAAATATTTTTAAAAAGAAATAATAGTAATAATAATTCTAAAAAAAATCAGAAATATGCAAAACTTTTGCTGTATAGAAAAAAAGTAAGAATCTCTAAGTCTCTAGTTCTAAAAATTAACTTATAAAAAGATGACAAGGACAATTTAGAAAGCTTGGTCAGAGCATCAGGTCTTGATCTGAACTTACAGAACTCACTGTGCGTTTACTCTTTTCTATTCAATGTTCCCACTTCTTTCTACCATAGCTTCACCATATTTTTTCAATTGTTCTTTTAAACATCTCCACTTGGATATGTATCTTACACAACCAAATCACAACTTACTTTTGTAAGTTTAATTTAAATATAGACAGGGCCCTTTAACATTCCCCAGATTTAACATTAGTTCATCCTTTGAAGTATCGACTTCAGAATAATTACTGGATTCTCCTGCTTTTGTTTCTGATCTTTTTGTCTTTCCTTCACCCCCATCTTTTGCTTTCCAGGTAGCTGCTGACAAAGCTGACTTGATATTCTAGAAGGAAAACAGGTAAATTTAAATTGTTTACATTTGTAGTCCGTGCTATTCCTTGATACTGCAGATCTGATGTTTGCTTCATCATTGGAGAAGTGCTAAAATGGCTGCCTCACATTGCAGGCATTTTACAGCATAAGAAAAATGTTTTCTGAAAGAGATGATTTCATATACTTCAACCAGAAAACTTACCCTTGTGATTAGCCTCCTGGAACCATTTCTGATCAGTGCGCATAACACCTGAGCAAGCCATGCATAGGTAATTTAGGCAAATCATAAATCGGATCGTGATCCTCAAAACAATTCCATGTTGAGAAACACGGTTTTCAAATATTTTCTAGCTAACATAATTCAATTTCAACTGTATTTATGTAGAGGAAATGTAGTAGAGATTGAATGTTAATAAACATTGACTTTCTCATTAATAAGAATTGAAAATCTCATACTAAGTGTACCTTAGAAGATGCAGCTCCAATAATTTCAATTCTTGCAAGTCATATTGCTCTCAGCCTCTTGATTAAAAGCAGTAACCATGTCTATTATAGCTGAGATAAATAAACAGATATTTTCTGGCAGTTTAGTGCACAAATGCAACCTCCTAACCCTCACCATCGAAAGGTCAAAAGCAGCAAAACCTAGTCCATTAACCTCTGTAAATGGTTGTGATATTAAAAACTGACTCTCAATATCCAAGGGTCATGATCTAGTGTAATAACCATCAGCAATAAAGAATTATGACTATGGTACATTATCCATCTATAAAATGGCCATTTATGACACCAGCACATTGGCTCTCTGTAACAGGAATGGACCACCCCTTTCTAAGAATCATTGCACACTTTCAAGTATGGTCTTACGATATAAGCTGTGAAAACTTATTAAGTTTTAAAACACAGTACAGAACCACTTTCTGTATATTTAGCAAAACAGAAGAAAAGCCTGACTAATGAGGCTCAGTAGAAAATATCAGTTTAAAAGATTGTTCTCAGCCTACATTCTGTACTGCAACGTAGAAACTTAAGATTTAACTAGATATCACCTCATTACCAGAGATCTATGGACAGGTAGAAGCCTAACAAGATGCAAAGGGGTTCTTTCAAGAAAAGGGTTGGCTACTTTGTGCTTGTAGCAACCGTTTCTGTTAAATACAGCTGCAGCTCTCCAAGCAAAGCAAGGTGTTTGAGAAAGTTGCGGAGAGAAGAAAAAAAAAAAGCCTGATGATCAGTAAAAAAAAGTGGCTCTGAAAAGAAATAAAATGAAGCATACAGTAACCACAGTTTTAGTGGTGTAAACAGTTTTTTAATCACAAAAAGTCTATTTTTGGTGAAAGAAGATGGGGGGATGACAATTTAAAAAATATGATAAATAAATGCAAAACAATTTGTGAATTTTTTAAAACCTTAAAAACAACTGTCAGAATGGGTCAAAAATAAGTATCTTTGCTACATGACTTGTGTATATGTACAAATATATATGGATGGATAGACTTTTTTCATTTGCATGATGTCTGTTTAAATGGCTGAGATGTCTTATCTGTAGAAGCTTAGGCCGAGTTATTTAATCAGTCACTAAAACTTTGATGATATATTAGTTTGGAAGACCTGTAAAAATCCAACCCACTCTCCCTTTTAGAGAGCAGCTGGTCTTACTAATTAAAATGGAAAAACTCCATCTATCTTCATTTGCAGAGAAGTCACGCAGAGAGAGACAGAACTTCAGCACCCTATTGTAGTTTCATGGGATGTCTGAAAGGGCCAGAGAGCAAGTAGAAAATACCCATTATTTTAATTTTGACAACAGATACAGAGAAGCCTTTTATTTGCAATTAGATGTGAGAGGTTATCAAAGCTAAAAACAAGTAACATACCAATTTTGTTTACTCTTTCTTTTTCCCTTACATTTAATGAATAATTTACCCAACCATGGAGTCAACAGCTTCCTCTCAGGAATGGAATTAACTACACCTACGTTGTCTTGCTATTTTGTTCCAGTCACTGAAATATAAGGAAACACCAGGGCATGAAAATATGATGCAGATTTTAAATGAATCTGTATTCATGGAAATTTTTGCAAGAGAAAGTCTTTTTTTTTTCTTTTCTCCTTGTAATCTGTAGTAATAATAAAATCTCTGCTAGAGTAATACTTATGTGCTCTTTCCTGCTTCTGTTCCACCAATGAACTTTCAACTGTTTTCTCCGTATACGAAACAGAAGAAACACATAGAACTAAACAGGTCTATGTACCTACTGACATATGACTGGGTTCAGGGTGGCATTGGGCACTGGGACCCAGAAGTAGAGCATCTACTCATAGAGTGGTTAAGATGAAAAATATCTACAGCACTGAGTCTTCTGGAGAACCTAACTGGCCAATGTTGCCTGCAAAGAGCAGAGAAGTGCTAAGAGAGGGTGCCTGAGCAGTACCCTGGAGATACTGAGACACTGTGATACCAGACAGATCAACAGTAGGCTACATTTCAGCTTATAGCTTTCCTCTTACAAAAACTCTGTATAAATAGGATAGCACGAACAGAAGCTAATTTTGCCTCTTCCACAACTCTCTCCAGTGTAGACCCTGAAGGTAGAGATCCATGGAATATGGATTGTCTTATGGCAGCGGAGGCCAGTTCATCTTCTGTTCTCCAGTCTTTTGTGCTGAAAGGGAAAGAACAGAGCATATAGCACATTGAGTTCAAAGGGTGGTCACAAAGAAATTATTTTATTAATGAGATTCAATACTAGGCATTTTACCAGCTGAACACCTCATTTTCAATGGACTTAGCAGCTGGCAAGCTCTGGAGTATGCTTTAGAGCACCTTTTCCCTTCTCCCTGTGCAACAGCTTCCTGCCAGGATGGCCCAGCCTATGGTCAGTGTGCCAGATCTCCTTCATTAAGGGATGCTAAAACACCACATGTCAGAATCTGCCTTCTACTACCGTGGTGAATAAAAACGTTAATGCATAACTTTGTTTCAGATGTTGTAATCTTTCTCAGAGATAGGCTTATTTTCTCTCATAGTATCCCATCAGCTTTTGCCCTAATTCAAGTGCAATACTAAGGAAGGCAGATATATGTAAATAAAGTGTCATGATGCACATGCAAAGGGTGCACAAATGAACTTCATTTGGGCATTGTCTACATTTCATATGCAGGTTGTCTTTAAAACCTTAGTACATTTTAAACATGTTTTTCTGTCAAATCTATGTTTATTTTCCCTGCTTCATGCCTTTTTGTCATGCCCTGATTTTCTGAGCACTACTGAAATTATTATTATATTCTAAAGTCTTGAAGCCTAAAATAATGTAAAAAATATCTATACATTTTTAAACTGTAAGAAACACAGATTTTCCTTGAATACTTTTCTGTCACATAATTATAAATTTCCAAAGTCTCAACCCACAGAATGACTACACATTATGGGTTTTGTGCATTGTTTTTTACCAGTTTTATAGGCAAGAAGGAACATAAAGTCCTTTGTATGACCTGCCTAAATTAGCAAGTGTTCAGTTGTTTAAGTTATATGAGTTGCTTAAGTTTCTTACTGATGGTTAGTTGTATGGCTCCATAAGAGGGACCATCCTCATTCTGATGGAACAGTTTGAGCAATGGGTGGTAATAATATGAGTCAGTTCAGTTATGACTCTAGTCCTGGCCTAAACAGATCCTGACATTGTTAAATCAGTAGATATTTAGGGTTTGTATTTTCAAAATAGAGTAATTTGGGCAATTTTACCTGTAAAAGTACATTCCAGTGACAAATTTGACTGCAGCTATTGCGCATATAGAAATTTTTACAAGCATAAATAAGTTCATAGCTTTGGTTCTCCCAAAATATTCCCAAGTTTATTAAATTCTTTAAAAATATCATATCATGACCAGCTAGCACACTTGACTTCTTATGTGAATGATTTACTGAAAAGGTAGATATTTGTCTTTGTCGAGTTCATTTGCATTATATTACTCTGTACAGACATTCCTCTCAGCAGTAACGTGTTCAGGACTTATCTTAACCTTTTCATCTGTTTATTTAGGTGAAAAGAGACTATTTTTATGATAATATTGCAAATTAGGAACAGTAATCCTTTAAACATCACTGAAGAAATGGAAACAGATTAGAACACCAGCACCAAACGCAGACACACACACACACACATTTAGTAGTTAGCTGAAACATGATTTGACAGGTGGAGCAACCACAACTGGCAAATGATTTATTGAGTATATATTACTGCATAATGGACCTTCAGCTAGTTATAATAATTATAATAATCAGATATATTCCATGCCACACTTTGTCAGGAAAGCTCTTCAGATTATCTCCCAAAATGGCAAGGTTAGCCAGTTCTTTCAGGAGGCGCAGTTTCCTGAGACTGATGTATTCAGTCACAATGCAAGCAGCAGAGCTGATCACACTAAGGGGTTAAACACAGGTCTGTGAGCTGCATAAATCTTGATGCTTTAAACAAAATGCCAAATTTCAAATTATCTCTGTGAAGTTATTTTCCCAATTGCTGAAAATGTTTATTTTCAGTAGCACCCTTCAGATCAAATTTGGAAAACAAATTACAATTATTTCCACTGTATAGAGCTAAGTGCATTAAAAGAGCCCAAACATTCAAGTATGAAATGCAACTGAACAGGAAAAATACGATCCTTCAATTCCAAAAAATGCATACACTTCAGCAGAGCAATTATTACAATTATAAATGCATTATATATTGTTAATGTTGATCATTAATAATTTAGGCTCTATTTTGACAAGGAGCAAGCTTCACTGGCATTCCTTAAGTTGTTTGCTGTATTTGGGATGTTTTTTTAGTTCTTTATAAAGCCAAGTGTAAAATATTCAGTTGAGATATCACTATTATATTTGTAAAGTAAGCAAGGTCTGCTTTGCTCAAATCATATGCACTTTTCGTATTTTAATCTGTTTTTAATGTAGAAATAATAATGGTAAGCAAAAGACGGTACCAAAGACATGTTCCCATAAAACATCTTACCATAATATGTAAATAAAAAATTGTGAAGTTGTTTTTCATTACTGAACTCTGACTTTCCTTTGTAAGCAGGCACTTTCAGGCATTTGATTACTTTATATACCATGTGGCTGACAGAAAGCATTTCTATTCTCTTTAGAGCTGTACTAAACAGGGAGAAAAATCTGCTTTGTGACCTTATGGGAATTTGATATCTGACTAAGCAGGAATATATATTAAATCACATCCTTGCTCATAGGTACTTGTGTAAAGTAACTGTTTCAAGATTCCTCTTCCTTCACACAAAGTCTAGATGTGAAACAAACCTTATACAAAATGCTAGGGTCTTGCTCAGGGGAAAATTGCTGTAATATACCACAGAAGATGCACTCAGGAAACCTGGTATATCCCTAACAGGCTCTCTCCTCATCTCCCAGCTTGTACTCTATAAGTTGAACATTGCACTTTCTATTTTATTTTATTTGGATGTACCAAGAGTATCTTGAGCTTTATGTGTCTCTTTATTTTATTGATCCTCTCCGCACTCTTAAAAATAATGGCCTTTTAGAATCCCGGTGCTACTAAAATTTATCTTTCTCACTTTCTTGCTCATTCCTTTTTAAAACATGCACATTTAGTGGATAACCTTTTACATGATCGGACATGATCAGCCAATTACTAACACCACAAAACCCCCCAGTCCTGTCTATTAGAGTTTACTTCGTTAGAGAAAGAGCGCATACGCAGTTACATGTGCCTTGTTGTCTCCCTGCTACCAGGCTATTCATTATCTATTTTTCTGGAATCTTTGTTGGCGTAATGCTGTGTGATAGGCATGTATGTCCTCCTCATGCTGGTGAATTAAAATTCTGCTTTCAGTGAGTAAGATTAATTGCCCATTTAACCAAAGCTGGATTCATGCTCTTATTGGGGCAGGGGCGGGGGGAGAGGGGGATGCTGGAGGGCTGAAGGTGGGAAAAGCAAGGGGCAGAGTGCCAGCTAGGCTGCAGTATTCAGTTACATGTGAAATGATTTGTAATTCTGAGTAATCACTTAGGACAAGCCCTTGCACCATTTTATCTATACATGACTCTAGGCCAAAGTCAATACTCATAGTAAAATAATGAGATGAAGCTAACTGAGCCCTTTTATTAATGCTCCAAGGAGCAAATCTGATGCTTGAGCTTCTCCCATGGAAAGTATCCACTTCTTCCTAAAAATGAACAAGTGGGTCATGATGCCCAGTAGTAACTAGGGTTCCTGCCTCCGAAAAAACAGGGAAAAATTTCCTTTCTTATTTGTGCACCATATCATGCTTTGCCCAGCTGCAGGTGGAGGCATATGAATTTTGTATTAGAGAAATCTATCTCTCTCCTAATAGTTTTTCCTGACTGGGAGAGAGGAAAAAAAACCCCACACAACGAAAGTCCAATAAACCTGAAGGAAAAAACCAGTACACTGTTTGAGAGATGTGGTTTTTTTCTTACTACCATCAACACTATCAAGCAATTCAACTACACAAGGAACTCCTTGGCAGTGTAAGGAGTACAGACCACACTGTTGTTTTTTTGTAATGTAGTTCCTATCCCAGGAAGCTTTTCATGCTGCAGCAATTGGTTATTTTATTTACACACTATAAAGAAATATTCTTTGTCTGTATTTCATTCTTCTCTGATTGTTCATTATGTGAAATCTTACTCGTTCTGCGATCTTTTGCCCTGGAACATCATGCTGCTTATTCTTTAGGTTTGTAACTTGTGATTCTCCCATTCTGATACAACTTTCTGTGTAGTCTTCAGTGTTTCACATCCTGATATATCTCCAATTACACAGCAACAGCCATTGGAATATCCCAGACTCAACATATACTAGCATATGTGAAATGGTATGTGATTGTTCCATAAATATAACAGGGACACAAAATTTCCCACAATTACATTACATAAAATCAAAAGTTTTGAATAAAATACTGGATTTTAGTCCCTTTAAGCACACATTTTTTCAGGTGACCATAAGAGAATTAGTGAACTAAATTCTTCTGGATTTTAATCAAGCACATCTGAAAATCTTGCCTGCTTCTGAGAACAAGAATTAATGTAACACAAGTTGAAATGCTTACATATACAGATGCAAGTTTGCCTTTTAGATCCAAACACAAAACTGCCAAAATGGTGCAACACCTTAATCTTCACAAATCCGGATGAATCTAAAATTATTAAAAATGTTTCAAATATCAACATTAAAAGCAAAAGTCTGATTTTTCACAGCATGTGAACAATTTTTAACAGGTGTATGAGAGACCGAAACTCATGGTAGGTTTAATTTTCCATCTTGCATTCCTACAATAAGAAAGGTTGAAAATTATAACAAAGTTCTGTAAATTTTGCATTAAACCGATAAAATCTGTGATACAACTCCATGAGGAATCTCTCAAATTGGAAGGATAAATAAACTTTCTTCCAAAAAATGCTGGTTTTCAATGTTAAACTATTTCTTAAAAGTGTGTCCTCTTTAATGACAGAAGTTAAAATGGATTATTTTATGAAAGAAATCAGTTTCCTATTCATTTCATCATTATAACATTTCATTCCTGTATCATTTTATTTTCATTTAAAACATTTGTTCAATCAATTATAAATCTTGACATGATTGCTGTCTTTGAATACTGTGCAATAGAGTAGGTTTAATGCACAGGCAAAATATATAGATCAGAACCACTTTGGTTAAAATGCATGTAAACATGTTGTTTGATTTGCAAAAACAATTAAATAATTTCCCATTCTGTAACAAGTTGTTCTAGCTGTGCACCACAGCTGAGTACAACCATTTGTATCACCCTTTTCTGGATGATTCTCCTTGCCCTGTATGAAGACTCACACACCTCATGGCACAAATGAGGACCGTATTTACATTCAGCACCTGCACCGATTTTTGATGTAGATTCCTCCTGTAGATCTGAATCACGATCTGTGCTGAGGCCATTTTGTAAGTGATTTAAAAGTATACACAGAGGGATTAGAGAGGACGCAGTAAAGACAAATGGATCAACCAACATCATAATCTGAATCTGAGAAAGTGAGGTAAAGAAATGTGGTGAATACAACCTGCTCTGTAACTTCAATTATAACCAAATGTTTGCTTAATTAATTGGAAGTAAAAATTACTTCCTATTCTTTTGGATTTTATTTTTATTGAATTTAATGTTGAGGTTATTTGCTGCTCATATATTTATTTTTATAATTATTTGATCAGAATCATTGTTCCTCTATGTAAAACTTTTTCTGACGCAGCACATTATAGAATATTTTCATAAAGTTATTTCATAGCGTGATAGCTTGGAACCAAAGGAAGGACAGGCTATTCTGATAGCATCATATACTCAACAAATACACTGCACTTTTAGGAAACAAATAAACACTGTTTAAAACTTACCCATTTTTTTCTTATCTTGTTAGACGAATAGAAATCAAAGATGAAAGTAGAACAGAACAATATGTTTTGTAGAAGGTGGAAAAAAACAGGCTTACAGAAAAGAGCCAACACGTATCAAATACATTTATCATGTAACTTAAAATAAGGCAAAAAAAACCCAACAAAACCAAGTTGTGAAGTCTTCCATAACTTGCGCAGGAAGCCACAACTTTTTGATTATCTGAGTTCCCCTTAAAATAGAAACAGTGCTTGATAATGTTTTATAAAGGTGAGTAAGTTTGTGGGTCTCTATATCCAGGTAAAACACTAAAAATCAGGTAAACAGGTTGCACTTTACCTTAGAGATGACAAGTCTGTAAGTGCATGTTTTACGTTGCTAACCAGAATTTTATCAAAGCTATCTTTACAAACTGTGTAAGGTGAACTAAAATGTTTGAACAGTTGTATAGAAAATTACAGTTAACTTCAGGAAACTGTTGATATGGACTTGGCTTTAGAAAGCCTGTTAGCAAAATCCTTATAGGCCTGCTGATCATGAAGGGCCCTGTATAATCCTTCAACAAATGGGTTAAAACCCACAGAAAGGCATAATCTAGAGCCTAAAAATGCATCTCAGTTTCATCTTCTTCCTGGTAAGAAACTTAGAAACAACACTGTCTTGGTGTGAAAACATCTATGTGGGGCAAATGCATCTAGGTCATGCAGAAAACAGTATGTTGCCATAGCTATCATTAGTGTAATACACTTCACAGCAAGCCCTACTGTGAGCTAAATTCAGGCCCAGTGGGTGCTGCACTATTGACTTCAATGAAGCTGCACCTGCTTATGCCCTATCAGAATCGGTCCTTGTGTGTACAATAAGAATAGTATTTCAATCACTGCCATTCACTGAACACTATTTCAACAGCCTCTCAGTGTGAATTCCTGCTGTAAAATATCAGTTGTGCCGTAACTGGCTATTCCTTTCCACCCTGCTTGCCCTCCCCTCCATCATTCCTTAGAGCAGCCCTCTATCACATTGCAAACTGCTTCTGGCAGCACTGATCCAGTCACTGGGGCAGACGAAAGTCACATCCAAAATGAGGGATGATTATCTCATGCCTTAGAAAGCTATTTTGGCTGCTGACGCAAAAGTTTGGCCACTTCTAAGGAGTGCTAGGGGGCACACATTGCCATTTTTCCAGTATACAGGCTAGTATCTGTTTATCTGAAAATTGGCAAGAATCTTACAATCTTCATTTTGAGAAAAACAATTGCTGCATATCCTTTTTCTCTGTATATTTTTTAAACGTTAGACTACATCAGACCTATTAAATGTCTTTCTAAGAACAATTAAATGACAATTAAAGATGTCACCACCTGAGAACTAAAGTGTGAGCGTGACTAATGGATGTTTCTACATCTGCTATGTGAGGTGATCCCACCACTTACCCATTCTTCTAATTGTATTTGGTACCTGTAGCTGTGTTCTTGAATATTTCCTTCTTCCTGGTTGCTCTTTCTACCTTGTTTCTCTTAATCTCTTTTCAGTCCTGCTTCATCTTGCTCTGGACCTGATCTCTGGTTCTGAACAGATTTTCTCACCTTGCCCTTCAAAAGCTGATGGTGTTTTGTTTTCTGTTGTCTTAGTGGTATGAAGAAAAACTAATCTGTGTAGAAGCAAGTTTTTGCTTCATTCTGAGATGGCCTCCCTAATCTAATTGCAGAACACAAGTACTCTTAAGGGAAAAAAAGCAGAATCCCCTTTTTATGCACATACGTGGAAAGCTCCACCACTTCCTGGTGGGCATAAGATACTCCCAAAGGAGAATGGTAGAATGAACGTGGGACCATGCCCATACAAATGCTCATGTATTGACTGCCACCATGACGCAACACAGTGTATACTCTGATCTTTCCTGAGAGGTGAGGAAGACTTCAGCTCCCTACAAGTTGATTAACCCTGCAGTCTCCTTTACATGACACGACTGTTATGATAACATCTGCCAAACGTGTGGAATCCAGTCCAGCGTAGCAAAAGAATGGGAGGGAGCAGCTGAGTTCCAGCTTGAATGCAACCTTCTGGATGAGACTTTGTTCCAAAGGTAAGAAAAGGATAATTTTTGTTTGAGGAGGACTCTGAACTTTGCTTTTTTACTTCCCAGGCAAATGCCATAGCTAGCAGACTGTCACGGAGAAGATAGGAACCTTATTTCCTTTCAAGCACATGGATCTTAAAAGACAAGCATAAATTAGTCTCCTGAACTCACATGATTTCTCTGTAGGAACTTGACTGCTCTGAATGCTCTGCCCAAGCATCAGGAGCAGTACTTAAAAGCTTGGAAAGTGCCAAAAAATTAAGCCTAATAACACGCAGTGTTACCGTGCCTAAGTCACCAGCTGATCTGGATTACAGAGTCATATTTTTAAAAGAGCCTAAAGATGTAAATACATGTGATTACTGTGTGATTTTTGAAAACCCCACTTGTCTGCATCTGAAAAGCAAGGAAAACATTGATTCTTCGGTATGTATATTTACTAATTTTATTTTTTTAAATAATTTTAGGAAGATTCTTACACTTTCAGGAAAAGTCCCAGAGGTCTGTTCCATTTCTGGAACCTGCATATGTTCTCTGTCATCTGCTCACCCCTGAATAACCTGGTCTTTCAACTGAATGAAATAGGGTATCCCCTACAGTGTTTGTGGTACAGCATGTGAGGAATGAATATGATGACCTCCAGACTTTCAGCTCTGAAGTCTCCTTGGAGCGACATGCATCACTTATGTCTTTTTGGGGATCATTTTGTTTTCATAGATCTGAAATCTGGAAAATGAAAAAGTGTTTGAAAGAAAGCCTAAGCCAGTGCTTGATGGTAGTTTAATTACTGACAGTCGGGTGAACTTCTGTAAGTTTTCTTCTCTAAGTCTATATTGAAGGTTATCAGCTTAAGACTGATTGTCAGAGTCTGTCATCATAGTATGACATCATAGTAATTCTGAGTCTTACTTTGAATTTACTTTTTCTGAACAATTTATTTCTTACAACAGAATACTGCTATGTTACCATTTATGGGAGGAAAACCATAATTCAGTGGATTGCCTTCTTGTGAGATTATAGCCTTAAAAGATATGTAACTAAAAGCTGCAGGATCTTTCAGATACAATTACTTGTATAAGTCTGACAGTTCTAATGTTACTCAGTAGGCATTCTGAATTTGAAATATTCAGGGATATGATTATTTACATTTTAAGCTGGTTTATCACTGTGTGGTCACCTTGGCAACACAGAGAGATGGAAGTAACACTTAAAAAGACTCCACTTCTCAATAAATGTTTATCCTACAATTGCTTGCATTTATAACTCAGTACAATACTTCGTTAAATCCAGAATGGGCAATACTGTTTAACTTAGCTACAAAAGTACAAAACATCATACTGAATATTACTTCCTGTACGAGCAGTAAGAGCAATAGCACAACAGAAGCATCAAAACCTTATACTGAGTGCAAAAAGATGATAACTTGCCAGTATTTCCATCCTACAGAAGTTTTTAAGTCCCTTTTAAAGTTGTCTACTAGACATTACAGGTCAAACTTTTGCAATCTTTGGATATGGCTTTTATTTTCAGTACTATGACTTTTCTCACTTAAAAATAATAAATGACTAATGATAGTCTGGAAACTATTAACTTAAAAAAGAACAGTTTAAAGTGTTTGATCCTCCTTTGATGAAGTGTGAACACTAGACCTCTTTCCCGGAGGTGTAATCGTGATTCTTCTCTGAAGGAAGAGAGGGGAGGGAGTAAAGGGGTGGATGAGTCTCTGTTACTTTGTTTAAGAGAAACTATTTCCGGTGATCAATTTATTAAGCTATTAGTAAATGTTACATTTCATGTTTCTATTTTACATGAATGTTGTCAATACTATATAATCTCTGCCAGAAATGTCAGTCATTCTGTGAATCTCAGAGTTACTCCATGGACCTACATTTTCCTTTAAAAAAACCCCACAGCACAAATAAATGCAAAAATCCAAAGTATTTTTTAAAACACAAAAGAAAAAGATGATACTTTTAAAAGCCAACAATCAGAAAGTGTGCTTGTAAAGATATGTATTTCTCACTTGTAGAACATGAAAGCAAACTGAAAAAAACCATGAAAGTTAACTGTCTTCCACCAGCATAAATTAAGAACATCTCAAAGAACTAACTCTAACACTAACAAAGTCAGTGAGACAAAGGCTCTGTTAATTTTGCTCTAGATGCAATTGTTACATCAGTATCTAAAAGTTCCAGAAGCAACCTGGACCCCAGAGATCAGAGATGCTGCATGACAAAATTGTTCCAATCTGGTATGGTACCAGATCTGAGCTGGTAGGTCCAGGTCAGGCTTAGACACACAACTGTGTTTCAGTTGAAGTAACCAGAACACAATAGGACCTCAGTTTGTATCGTAAACCAGCTTTTCCGATGATGTGAGAACAAACACCACAGCCAATAAGGTAAAGAGATGAGGTGGTGAGGAGGTCTAGTGTATGTGCAGGCTGCTAACACAAGGTTATTCTGGAAAACAAACAAACAAACACACAAAAACCAAAACTGCACCTTCAGACCAAGTTTATACTGGATGAGAGTTTTGCGTCATGCAACTGTGGTGGTTTTGGTCCAGCACTTGGAGTCCTAGGGCTGACATTAGCATATATATGATCAAAATATATATTCCATATAGAAAAGACAAGGGACAAAGAGAATCAAGACAAACAAAGGGAAGCTACTTGCTTAGCCTATACAACAGATTAATGACAGAGTAAGTAATACAACATGTCTCCCGCTTTCTGAGTTTGTGACTCGTTAGCTGTTGCATGCAGTGCAATACAATAGAGCAAAGTTTATGACAAATACTATGGATCAGTTCTGGAAGAATTTTACTCTCCTTTAAACAATTTCTTCTTCATTTTTATATGAGGAGATATGGAGCATCAGATCCAGAGCTCTGAATTGTTTCAGCTCATACCGGCTACATAATACATCCAGAGTACAGGAGATGTCTGGTCTTACCATTTCCTTTTAGTAGTTCCCTGGACAAAACAGAGAATGAATGCAAAATAATTGGGCCAATGCCACATCACCTCAAGATTCTCTCATGCTGTTAAAATCTAGTCCTAAATTTACAGTACCATTTTTGGCTGCTTTAAAATGCAAGGATTTTTATTTTGCAGGACTGTTATATTCTCCTACCAGTCTTAACAGTTTTGAAGATGAGTGATTGACAAAGATGCTAAAAATTACTGTTGTGCAATAATTCTGTCTTTTGATATGTCATAAACCAGTTCATGAAGAACGCATCCTTTCTGGCAATGTTTTGGGTATCAAATTTGAAAGTTAAAGCTCACTCTGTATATGAAAGGTGGGTCTCAGGCACCTTTGTGCTGAATTTCATTACCAATTCTGTAAAAATATCCTATGACAAAGCTGCTTTTTGTAACTTGGAGATAAAATATCTGTGAATCATCATTTCTAGTGGAGCTGGCTACACAAGTTCTACAGACAATTGCAAAGTTTTAAACTTATGGAATTGGGACTTTGCCTGCAGAGTTCTGTTGAGCTAATGTATTAATGCTGTTATCTATTGACATGGAAATCTTGCGTGTGTTTTCTATATACAGACATATATATACATATATACACACATTATATATATTATTTCGGATTAATTGCCTGCTGGAACTATTTGAAGATACGGAAGAAAATCCAATGATTTTTTTTTCTGTATACATACCAGACATATTATTTTAATTTTAATCATGTGGATTCTGAAGTGAAATGTGCTTCTAGGTTTACCCCAGGCTCTCCCTGGTGACAAATAATATAAGCTCCCAAATGCGTTTTGACCCTCATAGGCTAAAGGCCAAAGCTTCAAAGAAGGGCTTCTAAAAATCTTCCAAAGGAGGCAGTTTACCACAGTGCCACAACTCATAGTTCAGGTCTGTGTGAACACCTTTGACAGCAGATGACAGCTAAACAAAAACAGAATATGAAAAAGATCCCTGAAAAAGATCCTTTCAGGCTACTCTTTTAAGAAAAATAAAGGAAATGCTCTAAAATAACTTCCCTCACACAATCAGATCAAGTTAATCAGAATCAGTTTACAAATTCCATCTTTGATTCAGCCTGTTCCCCTTCCCCCCAAAAAGCAATCTCAGGGCACAGAAATCAGTGGTGCTTCTGTTTGTGAAGCTTGGTAACAGCAGAGATGTTCTAAGTACAGCCACACAATGTGTGTTTTTCAGACACCTCCATGCAGTAACAGTACAAAGGGGCAGAACTGGTGGCAGAAGATATGAAAGTACTGGCTGTTCCTTAGGGTTCTACCTCTGAATTAACTGCAAGGCAATGTAATTTTCTAGCACTGTAGGGTGAATGGAGCAAACTACTGTTATTCAGTAATTTTATTCTAATGGTGCCCGGGAGTGAGAAGCCTAAATATGATGAGGTGCTAACAATTCATATTGAGGGAATCCTCAAGAATTTACAGTCTAAAGAGAAGTATGTGCCTGGAACAGACATTGTAAATCATCTAGTCCAACCAATTTCTCCCAAAAGGGTTGGGTACCTGCAACCTATAATCTGTTTCAGAAACCCGTTAAGCTAGAAAAGGGAATTCCCATTATACAGCTGAAGAATGAAGCACAAAAAGGTGACTTCCCTAATTCTGGACTTCTGAGAGTGAGTTTAATGTCTCAGACACAAAACAATATTTCCTATTTTTACTGTCATTTGCTGACAACTATGCTCCAACAAACAAAAATCAACATGGTTTTACTGTGCTTGGTTAGCACTTCCATAAGTTTTCAGAAAGAAAAAGACATTCAGGAATATGCAATCATTCTGTCCGTACTTTTTTGGAAAAAAGAGAAAGAGATGCTTCACCTCGTAGGCAAAAATTTCTCATTTTCATATTCATGCAAAATTGGATCAGCAACATCTGGAAGTTCTTTCGGTTCTGTCTGCTAAGTACCTAATGGTCTCAAGGCCTAGGTCATCCTCTTGTGCTTGTGAAATTGAGTTTGACAAAGAGACGTCTTGCAGGAACAGATTTTTACATGGAATTAGATAATTCCTACTGTCAGTTAGTATTGCTTTTCTCATAGTACGTAGTGCATTTAGTGCCAGAAAAAGATGTATAATTAAAACAATTAGAGAATTTTGTTAACCCTTAAGAATTTATTCAATAACATTTACATTTTGTTTCATCTTGTGTTAGTTTTCAATTATTTAGAAAAAACCTTTCAAAAAGAGATTTCCTATGATCTTAGTAGCCAAAGCAAATTTAAGCCAAGCTTCTGTAAATTCCATGGAGAAATTAACATGCTCTGTAAGCACATTAATCTCTTCTTTTAGTTCTAATTTAGTTGGACAATGAGGTACGTTCATTTTCACCTTGTCTTAATGCTGACTAGAGCAATCCTTTTGCAGAACATTTTGTTGATGGTGAAAGGAGGATCATAGCCTGGAGAGAAAACAGTGGAGGTTTATAGCTACGTTTAATATTGCACAGTTGTCTGTAGAATTGTCTTCTACCTTCATTGCAATTTTATTCAGACTTGAAAGCCTAGTTCATAACTAGGCACCCGAGGTCCACCGTCTGCGTTCAGAGTTTAAGGATATAAACTCTTTTTAGACAGGCCTGAATTTCAGCCCATTAGAAAGCCCAACTTTTTGTAAGAGTAAGTTTTAGCTCTTAGCTGTTGCATCTGCCAGACTCAGCCAGAAGAAAGCTGTGATAACTACTTGGCCATTCTAAAATGGCAAACCCCTCTATTTAGGAGTGGGAATGAGCTTAAGTCCTGCTGTGGAAGTTCAGCCCGAGACCTTCTGGCCCAGAAGAGTACTGCCACCTGAGACCATTGCAAAAGCCAGCTCCTAAAGACAAGAGTTCTGTTTGCCACTTAGACCCTGAATATGCTATGTGCTAGCAGGTCATTAAGGGATTATTTGGGAAAGAGGGGTTTTGCATGCAGCCAAATGAAGTGAGTACCGTATTCGTTGCTTACATCTATTAAAATTCACTTTTGTGCCTCCATCTATGTCAGTTTTGTCAAAGAATTAAGGACTTCTTGTATTTAACAACCACTGTTTTATTTTTTAAAATGCAAGCAGGAAATGTAAACAGAATCCAAGGCTTACTGTTAAGCTGCAGCCTCTAGTTTATTGGCTGAGGAATCAATCCTGAAGGATGCTGAACCTTCTGGCACTGATCCAGACCAGCACTTCAGCACATGTCAACTTTAACACAAGGGCCTAGTCCTATGATTAGAGTTAAGCATGTGTTTATGTGTTTTCCTGGCCTTCAGCCAGGGTGCTCAGCACTTTGCAGGATTATGTCTTCAAAAAGACGTGGCAGTACCTGAACTTCAAAGTGAAGTGTGACCTATTGCTCTTAAATCACTTTCCACACATGCTAGATGGTAACACAGACTAGCCAGCTCAGGCCATATCCTCCTCACACCTTTCTTTGTCTCATGTGTTTAAGAGCAAGGAAAATGATTAAAAATACTTCGATGTTTTCTGCTCACATTCCATGTCTTGACTTCCATCAGATATCACTCAGAATAAAAATGCGATGATCAGGCTAAACCCCAATGGTTTCTCCGCAGTCTTCACAGTGAAATCTCCAGGTGTGAGGACAGACCCAGATTGCCCTGAAGTGTGACTGCTCCTACACTGAATATTACTTTGAATGTTAAGAGTTCAGGCTTGTAAAGCGCTTTGAATTTTCGTCTAGAGCAGTGGGATAACACTACTGTAAGGTTTATTACTGAATGTAAGAGGGAGTCTCAGATTCAGCAGGAAGGGTAAGCCCTAACATCTGAAAACAAAATGACAGGATTTAAGGTCAATTCTGACAACTTTGCAGTGGTTTGGTGTGGGAATACATTCCATTCTGCAACGAACTTTCATTTTAGGCATAGGATAGGATAGTACTTTTCAAGACCAAATTATCAGTTGAACTTTCATTTCAATGTATTCAAGACACAGTAATAATATAGTGGTAGGTAGTGATAACTAGCTGCCCTGAATATAGGCTTTGATTTAATCTCTAAAACCTGGTTAAAGTTTCAGCTTTACGCAGAGCCCACAATATTAAACACTATTGTCACAGTATTCTTCCATTTCTACTTTTCCTGTGAAGGCATTCCTAAATCCAAGAGTAGTATTACACTCATCAGCTAAATTAACTTGGGAAAATAAAAATGGCAAGAACAGCATTTCCAGATATAGGCATCCATTTCTTAATACACATTGCCACCTGGGGAAACCTGAAGATACAGTATTTGCACTGAAATCTAACGTTAACTCTAAAATTCATAGTAGTTTCTAAAGTTTGTTAAACATGTTGTTTACAAGCCATTCTTGATGTATATTATCATTAATTTTCATAATACTGTGACATTTACATTTTCACAGAAACGATACATTTTTGAACTTAATGGAGGTAGTGAACACGCTGGACAGCAGGTAAGTTGACTAAGCTCATTGGAAGAAAAACATTATGCATTTATTTTGCATTTATTTAGTAATTTATTTGCGAGTATAACTGTATTTATAACAAATAAACAAATTCATCTGTGTTAGTCATATGGAAACATTTACGAACCTCTACAATAGAAACCTTTATTTTAGGAAAATATTCCAACACTGTCGAAAGAGTTTGAGCAAGTTACTGTATAAATTGCTGTGAGATCCCAATGTCAGAAAAGGCTTCTGAAAATTAAAGAGCTGCTGACACCTCATGGCAAACTTTAAAAACCATTCTCAGCAAACACAGCACTACTTCTGTTCAATTTGTCTTGTTTTCTTTACAGTAAAGGGCATTTGCTTGAAAAAATTATCTTTGTTTATTAAGCCCACATTTTGAAATAGCAGCTGGGTCAAAACAGATTTGATGACAGTGCCAAAGAAACATTTTCAATTCAGGTAAGCAAAAAACAGCAGGAGCAAATGAATTCTTAAGAAGGAAATGTTTTCCTTCCAAAGGTTTCCAGGATGCAAAAGAATGGAAAAGAGATATAGAGTTAAAACTGCTTTCGTGTACAAATAAAAAGGTTAGCTATTCCATCAATTGGTCTACACTAGTCATTAATAGAGAGGTGCTGCTAATGCAATACATACTTATATTCCTTTCTGTATTATAATCCTCTCATTTGGGAGTTATTATCTCAGCTGTTTCAAATCACACTAAGCTGACATTCCATGTAAAAAGTTGTCAGCAATTACACTTTTTAATGGCTCAAAGCTGCTGAAAAGTTTTAAAGCTGTGGAACACAAACCAAAAAGGTATTTTTGCAATGCTTCTGATGTTTTCTCTCCTCCTCCACCACACCTTTTTTTTGTGCTGTGAAGTATCTTGTGTTCCTTCAGATGATGTTTCCTGACAGAGACACCTTTCAATCTGCCAAGGGCTAAATGTGTGCTGGAATATAAGACAAAAAATCCAAAATAGAAAAAAAATTTAAGTCCCAAAGCAGAAACTTAAAATGCTGGAAAAGTCATTCTTCCACTGCAAATTGCAGCTGAGAGTTAAAATGTGCCATTTTTCAAAACAAAGCCTTCAACAGTAAGTCTGGGATTGTGGAATAATTTTGGAAATTAATTACTAACTTTCTTCAATAATGCATACCTGAGAAGGCAGCAGATCGCCCTGTGGTTGTTTGGGATTTCTACATAGGCAAAGGCATTATGATCAGCTAGATCTGCAATCATGGTAAGAAATGCACTACACACACCACCTACCCAATAACTGTTTTACCCTTGCCACAGGTATAGATGCAGATATAAGCTGTTTAAGGTAACTATAGGGTGTTTATTCCCTCCCATATAATTCTGTTAACATCTACTCACGCAGTGCTTTTCCCTAAGACTTCTGGTTATTTGATTCTGAATGAATCCTACCTACAAAATGCAGATAAAATATATGGAACACATGCATTAGATAAAACCCTACTTTAAGGAAATAACTGAATACTGTTGGAAAAAGGTTTAAGCAGGCTGCTGTATAAATTGCTCAGTGTAAATTCGCTTAGCATTTCCTGATGTAATAAATTAGCTTGTTATATCAGGAAAGGCTTCTGAAAATTAAAGAGCTGCTGAGTTCAAATGAGTTCCAGACAAATCAGTCTAATTGTGCAACATCTCTAAGGCCAATGTGTCTAGAACTTGTAGAATACAGTTTGTGTATACTGCATGAAAATCCAGCTCAGGGTTTTTTTGGGAGAAGTTCAGGAGCCATTAACATACTCCTGGACCATGCGATGTGGTGACAGCTTAACAGCATGTCGTCCCTTTTTTAGGACTGATCTTGGGTTATGTAACTTACTTGTAACAATATCACTATTACTATTGCCATTATTTTTGTTTCTATGCCATAATGCCTGGGCATGTTGATCATGAGCAAGTATCACATTGTAACCACAAACAAAAGATAATTTCTTCTTCTGACAGTGTTTCGAGAGTGGAGAGGTTTGATATACACTCCATTGGTTAATGAAGACCAACATAAACTTAATCAGCAATGACGTTGGCTTGTCATGTCCGGATCTTTTTACTAGAATATCAAGGCAGTAACCAACATGGGCCACCTCTGTGAACGCAGGTTTCCAAAGGACAGTAATGCCTGGAAGTGTAACACTGGTATCTTTTATAAATAGAGTATAAGATTTCTTTTTAAGTGAAATGGGTTTACATTCTTTTAATAGATTTCAAGAATTTGACTATCTCTATATTCTAGCAAAGCAAATACCAGCTCCAAAAACATGGCTACATCTCTCCTCGGGTCTACATTTTGCAGTCCACTACTGCTGTCACTATTCATTTCTGTTCTGCAAATGCCCACGAGGACCCCTTTTCAGGAGAGAACTTAAGCTCACGTTATGTTCAGCTCAATTTAGGCACATGCTGATCTTTCCTGTTTAAGCAGTATGCTTTCTCTGGATCAGGACCTAAGTGTGGTTGACATTCCCTCTTCTGCATATATAGCAGGGCAACATGCAGGAGCAAGGGGAACAGATTCAACCTTCTCCCCCCTGAACCTAAGTGTTTAAGTGCAGACTTATCCTGGCTACTTTTTCCAGCCTGTAAAATAAGTCTGAAGTGAGTAAGAATGGATCCCGTGGCCCCTCTCCCAGCTCATCCACAAGGGACTCTCATTTCTGCCTGTTTGCAGCAGGAGACAGAAGCACTCTGTTCTTTGGCTTTGTCTACCAAGCTGGAGACTTAAGTAACGTGAAGGGTCTTGTGCAAAGCCTTCCACCTTAGTATAAATTTCAAATACATCAAGGAACAAACACTGGCAGCAAAACTAATCTTGAGTAAATGAAAACATCAATTTTCATTTGCGCTCTGGCTGAATACACCTTATTAGTTATTAAGAATGAGAAAACAGCTGCACAAAGAGAAGGATAAAAAATACTGAAAATGTTTAATTTGAAAGACTTCATGAAATAATTTTAGACAGTACTACAAAATCTGATGGCTCAAAAAAGCTATTTCAGTTATCGGTTTTAGTGAAAATACACCTTTCCAAGCAGTTCAGATCTTCTCTGTTTTTTCTCTGGAAGTCCTGAAGAGGAAAGAAAGATAATATTTGATAGTGAACCCTTTTGCTTAGTCTTAAAAAAGCATTCCCACTGATCAACCTTTCAATTACTCTCCATCTAGCCTGGATATATGTTTTCATTAAATTCTTCTACTAACTTGGCTACCCATGAAATAGTAATAATGTTGGTATTTCTGCCCCCCCCCCTTTTTTTTTTTAATTAAACGCTACTTGACATATAGATTTCATGAAAAATATCTGTATCTGTAAGAATAAATGAGTAGACACGAATCTAACCAGCAGCTTGCCTATGCCACCCCTGGAAGTCTATTTGCAATGACACTACATGCATGAAAGCGAGTGCAAACATGCCTTTGTACACAGACCTTACTTTAGGAATACAGCCATGAAGAGGAGATAACTGACACTAAGCAAAGCTGTATTTCAGTGATTTCCTCTCTGGACTTCATCACAAAGTTTCACAGCTTTTTATTCAGAATAGGTTTGCAAGAAGGTTTAGCAACTTCTTGCTTGCATTCTGCAGAGACTAGGCTTTTTTTAAAAAAAGGAATCCTAGACCAATCATAGAATCACCGAATCATAGAATCGCCTAGGTTGGAAGGGATCTTTAAAATCATTGAGTCCAACCATCAACCTAACACTGCCAAAACCACTACCAAACCATAATCATAAAATGTTTATAAAGAAAAGAGTTCCTAGATCAAAAATTTTGAAGGTTTATACCCACCCTGGCAACTACTTGGCTTCACCAGAAGCAGCAAGCAGAAGAACAGAAGGTCATTTATAACTACAGGATCTACCTAGTTACAACAATAAAAAGTTGTGGAGTGAGGGACAGTAGTTCCTTGTTGCTTTGAATAAGAAGGACATGTTAAGGTTCCTCTCCTGGCACCACACAGCTATCACCTGTGCAGTCCCCTCTGCAATTAGAATACGCTTACTTACATCATGCTAAGAGACATCCATGGCAAAGACCCATCCATACTATGGAAGTTTCAAGAGGATCTGGGCCTTGATTCAAATCTCCACAGTACCAATTTTTCTATTTTTTCTACGTGTTATTCTGTTATTCTGGCCTATTACATTTGAACAATAGGCCCTGAGACCCCTGCTTTCATGATGAAACCTGGTTCAATATGTTGAAGAACTCCATTCTTTCGCAGTAATTTAGGAGGAGTAATAAACAACACAGACTTTCACAAGTCACCTAGAGGCAAGTCTGTACAGGGAGAGTACTTGCCAAAGTTGCAGAATTTGGTAGAGACTTAAAGAGCCAACTCAATTTTACAAGTTCAGAATATTTTCATTTTACTACCTGGAAGGCTGTTCGTGGAAAATATTTATTCCCTTAGTCCTTATTGTGTTTTTTACCATGGAAAAGTTCATTTGCTCCAGAGCAGCTCAGCTTTGCATGCCTTTAGCTGACAAATTCAAATTGACTTCTTCCTTTCCTACTGGTTGGCTTTAGGAGCTGTTTCAGCTGAATGAAATCAGATGCAAAAGTTCTTGCCTTTTGGATGTATGTTTAAACATTGGAGCATCCAATATTTTACCGACCTACTGTGTAAGTCTTTGCACTCTAAGGTTTTCAAAGTTTTGGAATTTTTCTCCTTCTCTGCATTAAAGATAATTCCACTTAAACTTACAATATACTCCTCACTGACTCTGAGATTTTCTTCCCACATTCAGGAATGCTTGCTCAACCCATGCAAGAGTTGGTTTTTGTCATTAGATTTCACAGAAAATTACAACTTAGAACCTAGATAATTGCATTTTGCCTTTGATATAAGTTTCTATAATTTCTGGATTAATATAAAATATCTAGGTCTATTGGTGATGCTTAAATAAATTTTATGTGTAACTATAATTTAAATAATCAAAATCCTACCTAATTTCCTCCAGGTATGACTATGAGAAACTATGTCATGTGAGAAAGACTTCTTCGTATAGATTGCAATCTCAAAACAACAGATGACCTGATTAGCAGGAAAGTCCCAGTGCTTTTTACATTTACATATGCTGTGGTATGTCCTCAAGGGTGTTTTTCACCTGCTCTGTATTTCCCAACTCCAGTAGCTTTCTAGCCTGTCATCACAAGCTACGGAATTTCACTGTCTGATTATTTCTTACTTTTCCTTTTTAAAAACTACACTACTGGCCTGCACTAAACTTTGCAGTTCACTCTTTTTGGAAGGAAGGTGAAGTAACCACAGCTTTTCAGTGGAAGAATAATAATTTTCCACTGTTTGTCTACCATAAAAAGCATTTACACAAGAGTTTAAGCTATGCTTGAAATGTATTAGGTAAATGTGCTTGCCATCTCCTGTTGCTTTCACCATATTGATGCGATTGCCAGACACTATTAATCCTGGCACTAGGAAGTTAGAGGTAAACCAATGCTTAAACTATTCCAGTAACTGCTAGAAGTTATTGTTCGAACTATACTTCACCTTGCAATCTGCATATTAGAGCACTACTTGTCTCCTTTGTGTGGTGATGGATAACATACTGTGGATAAAAATAAAATAAGTGAAGCAACAGATATATTATTAGCCGAAAAATTGTGTATACATTGGAGACCATTAAACCCTTCTTTCCAGACCATTCAATTTTCTTTGCATGAATTCTGATGACAAAGTATTAAAAATAGTGCAAAATGCCTCCACAAAGTTGCAAAAGTTTTGCAAAAAATGTTTTAATGTTGACCATATCTCTCAAGTATTTTTTCCTAAGGCCCACATAAGAATATTTGCCATTAATATTTTAGGTAGCTGTTGAAAATACTGGTAAAAGATTAATTTTTGATATTATTGTAAAATATCCAACTTGATTCTAAGGACTACATCATACCCAACTTGGTTGTAAGGGTTTCATTATGTACAAAATAGATATAATCAGTGTTCACATTGTCGAACCAAAACTGCTTGTTTTCGTGTCACTGAACTCCCATAGACAAATAAATTCTGATAGAGATTCAGAGCAAAAAAATATTTCCAAGAATTCTTCTGTAAATAATCCACAGATCACATACATTCTGAAGATACTGGAAATGCAAAATACTAAGTACTCAGTTAAATAGACAGCAGTCAGACAGCACGGGGTTTAGCTGATATTCATTCCTGGTAGTATGGAACTTCTAACAGCCATCATTCTGCAACATGTTTCAATTTTATGTCTCCAGAGACCCTATTACAAAGTCAAAATTAATAAAAAGAAAATAAAGGAAGCTATAATGTTGTTTAAAAAAACATGTGAAATTTAACACAAAAGCTGTTAAAATAACATTACTGTCCGACATAAACCTAAAAATACAAGGGAATTCCGAATTAGGGCAGATGCAATAACCTTAACGCAACCCCGTTGTGCCTACCAATTGCATACATATGGTATGTAAACTAACCCGCTGTTCTGAGACCCTCTGCTAAAGGACCATATGTGCTGCAATTGGTAGGCGCAGAAGAGCTGTGTGAAGGGTGCTTTGTGACTGCTTATACTAAGTTTCTTCTTGGTCTTCTTGGGTCACATTCACATCTTCATTACACCATAACCTGTTTGCTTCCACATTTCTGGTTTCTCCCTGACTTTCCATTTATTCCACTAATTTTAGTTTCGTTTGGTTTGAACATTGAGATAAAAATCTTGACAGTAAGATTTTCCTGCTGAACACTATTTGCCAAAATAATCACATTAGTGAAACTTCCTATCTCTTAACTGTAAGAATTTTCACCTAAATAACTTCCTCATGTCCTTTAAAATCAATGGCATATAGCTTGTTGGTTTTGTCCTGTGACCTCAGTGACAGACACTTTTACTCAAACTTAGAGATGTTTGTTTGACTCCTCCAAACTTTTTCATAAATCTGAAAAAAAAATCTATTTGTTCTACCAGATTTAGCAACAAGAGGGTCTTCAGTATCTGTCATGAATGACAGATTTGAGTTGTGATATTTCACCACATCGTACTTTTGTACTTTTCACCACTTTGACTATTCTCTAGGTAACTCAGTGCAGATTAACATCACCCATTTTCCTGTAAGCAGCAACATAAACTGAGATGTATCTTTTATGCCATTAAATATTAATACTTATCATTTAATATTAAAGAGGCTGCATTCCTTTTCCCACCCGGATCTATACCATTTTTGAATGTTTTTTGAAAATAATTTAATAGGTCTAATATAATACCCTGGAAAGAAAATGTTAATCCTCCTAGGACACTACAGATGCCTACAAGCTCTAACCAGCATAGTAAATATGTGCAGGTAAAGTGTAGCGTAAAACACAGAAAAAATTTTACTAATTAATAAATAATATACATGGTGTGTGCTCACGACAGAACATACACAAAATACGACACAAATGAACTGGGGGACAGCAGACAGTAGAACCTCAAGCGCCCAAGATATTTAAACATTTTTGTGCTTTTGTGGTTACATTATCATGTATAAAAATCATTAAAAGAAACAAAATGAGCAATAAATAGTGCTCTGGAGGTCTGTTTATCTATCTAGCTTCCAAAATCCTTCACTGAGTTTTGAGTGCTTATTTCAGCACTCACTGCAGGGTGGGGATTGTACAGAGGTGGTCTTGTTTTTCTGTAGTCTTAGGACTTTCCTAGTGCCAGATCAGCTAGGGTGGGAACTGAAGCAGCCTCAGGCACTTGGCTCTAGGCTGCTGTAGTTTAAGACGGTTACCAATGGCCTCTAGGGGACAATTTATGAGTAAGGTATCAACTAGAAATATGAGTTGTATAGCCTCCCATCATGGACTGGTGCAGAACTCTTGCAGTGTCTCCACATGAGGGAAGGTGTCCTTTTTCTTGGTGGGATCCTCATGTGATTGGAGTTGCCACTGTTAAGCGGTCCTGCAAGTGCACACTCTGAGGGAGTACTGGAGCTTATCTACCTGAGTACAGCCTGAGAATGCAACCAGGACACTTCAGTAATCAAAACTAAGAAATGCAATTGTATAAAACCATAGGATTTTTCAGGAAACGGGAAGGAGATGGGATATGTTCCATCCCTTTCAGGTTGGATTTCATAGTTCTTTTTATTTTGGAGAAAAGTTTTAGGGAGGTAGGACTGACTGATCTCAAGCTACTATATTTACACAACTAAATGGGTCTTGCACAGTGTTCCGAAAAAGTCAAAGACAAACAGAACTTATGCTGACCTTCTGCAATAAGAATTGCAAGAAAATAAGTTTTCTCTGATGTTACATTATTTTAGACTCCTGGAGGCTCTCTTTTCACTCCAGTGATTCCCTTTTTTTGCTGGCATTGTTCCATATGGGCTACAAAGTGAAAAAAGGTATCTCAGACTTCTAGGACAAAACTTATTAAAAGCTGTGTATATGAAATCAAGGTCAGAACCATGTCTAGAAATAAATAGAGCATCTAAACAATGCAACACTTACTAATTTTGTGTCTTTGTGAGTACCTTTTCTTCTTAATAGTAGATGATCTTGTTTTTAGCATCAACATTTATAGTTCTTCCACCATTATGGGGTTCAATTGAATCTGAGATATGAATCATTACACATAGGTGGACATCTAAGAAGCTTAGGTTCAGTTTTCTTGTTAGATGGAAAAGGATGAAGGATTCCTGGCCAGGTGCAAGCTGCTAGGATCCTGTTGACAGTGTTGAATTGAGGTAGACCCTAAAAGAAGGAATGGTTTCAAAGAACACAATATCCTTCAGGAAACGTCTGGTTCTTATCCAGGTTACCCCTGAAGTAACTTTTAAATTAATTTATGTTCTTTTAAGAATGCTTTTCTACTTATCTCACTGCTTTTGAAGGCCTGAAGTAGACTATACCAGCAAAGAATTAATTTTAGATTTTGGGAGCTACCTCACACAAGATAAGATTTGAAGGATTTTAGTACTGTATGTGCCACTATATGTATGAAACAGGTAACTCCTTACATCTGGGATCATTAACCTTAGGTTCTTTGCAATCTGAGGTATGAAGATATGATAATCATGGATTTGTTTCTTTATTTCTTAAGAAATACCAGTATTTGATGATAAAGTATTGTAGACAGTAACCTGACAGGCATTGTGCTAGACGAGATGCGCTTTTTAGTCAACTTCCTCCTTATTTTCAAACGTTTCTCCTTTCACTCTTGTGGCCTATAGCTGTACAAGTGGATAAGTGGCTCTTTCAGATCTGATGCCAACATCAGTCTACAAATTGGCAGATGGTGCCATGAGGCGAGGCAGTTAGTTGGCAAGCCCCCCACCCCCTGCCCTGCAACCAATTTAGCTTCTTATGTTGGCATGGATCCTGCCATCCTGAGCCAGTGCCCAAACTAGGCCTTCTAGCGTGTGACTCAATATGCTACTGCTTAGCCTTAGGACAGCTAATCATGTATTCTTTCAAAATTGATGTGAATTAATTAGGCACTGTGGGCAGGGTCTGGAGGGGAGAAAGTGCATGGTCTTACTCAGTAACGCAAAGCAGAAATGCATTCCCTGGTAAGACAACATGCCCTCCCCTTCTGCCAGCGGCTAAGTGCTGCCCTTTTTTTATTCCTACACCACCTTTCTGTTGAGTAAGAGCAGGTTTGATCTGCCGGGTATTCATTAAGTTACAACGTATTTGTTTTGTTAATTGGCACCAACTTTCAGGATTTCTTTTTCCTGGCAGATATAGATCTTCTTGGCAATTGTGCACCCCAAGAAAAGGAAGAAGTGGAAAGCCCGGTGCTGTATAAGTGCAATTAGCTTTAACTGGAGAAACAGAAGCTGGAGTTACGACAAGCTTGCTGGCTGAGTTATGGGGAAACTTTATCAGGAAGTGTTGCTGTGTCAGTGGGAAAGTACTGTAGCTATGGATACTGGGGATTACTGAAATATAATTCAGCCACATAAAGGCCTAAGCAAAATGAAACAAATCACTTCCCTTCGAAAACTTTAGATATTAAACTCACAGCGTTAGGCCAAAACCGGAAACCCTTTCAACTGATAGAATGACAGGCTCATAAATTTCCCCACAAAACCTTGCAGTGGGAAGGACTCTCTCCTGGAGCCGGGTTTCTCACCAGGGACCCTGTGTGTACAATGGGATGTTTGCTCAGGCATTTGGAGCTGGCTTTCAGACACTAAAGAAGGTCTGGTTCTCTTCTGGTGTCTCGGAGTTTCATTCCAACTTGCCAGCAGACGCCATGTATGCAATAAAACTTCAAATAGTGGTGAAACAGAAATATTATTGGAAGGCTTTAAATACAGAGGAGGGAGTAAAATAGCCTTCCGGTTCCATTTTTTTTTTGGTTAAACTGGATGAGGGCCTCATTGGGAATACCCCACTACATGAACAGCAAAATTTTTGAAAGTTTCAGCTGAAATTTTCTGCTGAGAGTTTCTGCTTTGAAGGTTTCAACAGTTCACCATTGTGTTTACTTTGCTTCCAGTTAGGTTAGAAAAACAAGCAGCTTGTGCAAGCAATGCCTCTAACAACCAGCAGAAGTTTTTGTATGAGGCTTATGACACCACAATTCTTGATGTAGTCCTTGCCTAAAGCACTTTCAGGATGGTGCCCAAGTAATTGAACAACTGCTTACATGACTCTGCTACTCTAGTCACTGTGCCAGCATTTTATAGGGACACATAAAATTGCAGATGGAGAAGAAAAGATTTACTTACGTTTTCATGCAGGAAGTGTGCAGGTAAAGAAAGCAAATTTGTTATTTCTTCTGGTGAGGCTCAAGGAAGGCTTTTTCGCAACTTTAGCCGAATTCCAGACAGAAAGATAAAGAGCTTGTATAAACAACCATTTTAAGTATTTTATCGGGGTTTTTTTTCTGGATCCAGAACAGACAAAAAGGATATAGAGAGGTTAAACAGAAAACAAGAAATACAGGAAAGTAATGCTGAACAGGTGGAAGTATTAGCGTAATTTTCTTTTCTTATCTTTTTTTTCCCACTAGGAAACAGCCTGATCAGTAATATGAATGAGCTATTTACCGATCTATACTCTCCCTTCTGCAAATCATTCTCTCAAACAGCACATCAAAAAACGCTATTCTCCAGAGCAGCAAGAAAGTGGGATTAAAGACCCATGGGTATTATTTCATTCTAACATCTTGTTAAAAAAAAAAAGGGCACAGGACAATTTCAAAGGTATAGGTCTTAAGTATGAGAAAGAACAACAGGGAAATTAAAAGCGTCTCCACCAGAAAGCTGAGGTGTGTACAACCTCAAAGGGTAGAGGTTGTACAGGTATCACACACGTAAAGAAGTGAAATAGCACAAGTGAATTAAGTACAAATCTAAGGCAGGGGGGAAGGGGAGGGGAAAGCAGCAAGATGGAATCATGTAAAGGCAGTGGAAAACTCAACGTCAGACCTGACACTGAAGTTAAGGCTAAGTCGTACCATGAGAGCACAGCCTAAAACAAGGGCATACTAGCAACAATGTCAGAACACAAGAATCATAATTTTATAATAAAGTAACTAGATGCACAGATTCAAACAGCTGAAAATATATTAAAAGTAACTTTCTGTAAGGAATAAAAAATACCTCAGTATGGAAATGTTTTAAAAGTATTTTATAAATGGAAATATTAGGTTAGAGGTCAAATTAGGTGTGCAGTCGTAGACTTGTATGACTATCAGCCAGGTAAAGTTTCACATGCAATAATTTTTGACAGAGGAGAGAAAAGGAAACTTTTGCTTTTGAGAACATCTCTGATCAAGGTACTTATTTAAAAAAAAATAATTTAAAAGAGCTTGATCAATTTTATGCAGTCGTCATTGAAAAATTATCTTGCGGTGTAACCTTGGGCACCCAAATTTAATATCAGTGTTTGTACTAGTGGGAGTGACAAAGCTGAACACAGATCAAGCATTTGAAACTGTAATTTTCACTATAGACAAAGTACCTTTTTCTGCAAAAGGAGCATAACAAAATGTACTACTTCAGCATTAATGCTGATTTCAGCCGATGAACCAATTTGTAAACCTAGACTCAGAGCCTATGTCCTTGGTTTGGCCTGTTTTCTCACATTGTACATTGAGGTAGATACTTAGACTCAGAAATACACATAGTATTTTTCAAGCACTGGAAGTTTAATAATAATAAAATCTCCACAGAGCAACAAAAGTGAAGCTTAGTGAAATCAGTAAATCAGTATTACTGTGGTATGCCAAAATGTTAATGTGCATTAATAAAAAAAATTTGGGGGACCAGATAAATGCTGAAGTGAACCTTACAGGCAAGTTTATACTTAGTTTTAATATACTCAGTGTGTAGAGTCATCTATCCAGCTCACACATTCTTAACCTAGATTTCTAAGTGAGAAGTGAGTTGGTAGATTGATTTGGCAAAAGGATTTTGACATCTTAGTAGGAAGCAGAGGAATAAAAACTTATGCCCTCGTAAAGCTGTAAGCCCATAAAATTTAAATATCTAATGCCAGCAAATCCAATATTGTGTAATCCATAGGCTTTATTGTCTAATGTCACTTTTCAGCACAATTGCAAAAGACATTTGGAAGTTGGGAGACAAATAACAAACCTTCATTGTGTATGTGTGACTGCTTCTTAGAATGCACAACAAAGTCAGAACTATTTTACCAGTAAAACCGTAAGTCCGAGGTTCTGGCTCTGTCAGAGGAGACTGAATGTTATGCATGGAGATATCCATATTTCCTGAGGCAATGTGGAGTTAGCTGATTGGAGACCTTCCCTTCAGTATTACCAAGTGCAATGCAAATGCATGTCCTGCATGTAGGGCAGTTGCAAAAGCTGGGATGGTGTTTGCTCCTGCAAAAAGACAATTATGAAATAACTGCATGCTGTCCTACATAAATTCTAATTCTTTGTGGCAGTTTCTTCTTAAATCATGATTATTTGGAATCAGACTTGATCCCTTAAGACACTGTAAATATGCTTTGGTCATTTCAAATATGAAAATACTCTTTTACATAAAAAAATATGATAAACCAATATCAATAAACCAAAACCAGTAAGTGTTTGGTCAATAAATACAAAAAATGAAGGTTGTTCTTCATGAAGTTGTGTTTTATGCTTTATCTTGTGAACAAGTTGTCTTCTAATTAGCCCTGTTAGTCTGAGTTTTTCTTTCTAATTAAATACGTTGGATGAATCGTTTTGGAAACTAAAGTCTCCTTTTGCACACACTGATGACCAAAGCAATGCAGATGACCTTATACTGCCCAAATGATTTTGTTTGTTTTTTTGGTGTTGTTTTTTTTTCCCCCCCTTCTGATATGGTTACACCGCTCCTAGGAAAAGTAAGTGGGGGCAAATTCAGTGAGTGGTCGAATGGTTGAGGTCTTCAATGAGCTCTTCAAACTGAAGAGCATCTAATATTGCCAGTTGTGTTGTGTTGTGCTTTTATGCTGTGAAATGCTTTCCAAAAGAAGACAGAGTTTATCTAACTGTGTTTTAATTATTTCATTAAGGGAATAAAAGAATATCAAAGCCTAACAGCTTTGTAAATATAATTCATAATCCAAAAGCTATTTTAATGTTTTACTCCAAACTGACAGGCTGACAACAATTTATTTTGCATATATTGTTACCTTTAAAATTATTTGAATCACATATAAATGCAATGAAGAAGTATTATTAAATAATAACAAGAAAAACCCTAACAGAATATGGCTTCAAAATATAGACATACGTTAAATATCTTTTGAATATCTATTTTACTGCTTGGTCCCAGACAAACAATGGAACTATTAGCAAGAACACATTACTATGCTTGGCGATATTTCATATGGTATTTGACAATCCATAGGGGCTACTTCTGCTTCTCCATAAATAAGATATATAATTTAATGGGTCTCTTTTATCTTACCCATCATAGCAAATCTACAAGAACATCACTTAACCTCCTCTATCCATCTTTCACCTGCTATGTTCTCACAGACATGAATAAACTGAAATTATAATACTTTAGATTTTGTATTATGAATATGTATTTTCACATTGCACGTGTTAAATGTTGTCCCATCCACAGAAGATTTGAGACTGTCAAATATATCAAAAATACTGGTTTGAGGAATGTGTATGACTTCCAGACATCTTGGGGATATGTAAAACATTATGAAATCAAGTGACTGTGAGCTATGACCCACATACTTCAGCTGTAAATTTCCGAAGTCAAATATGTATTGGAAACGTTATGCTAATACTTTCTTGCTCTTTCTCATGTAACTGTCTCAGCAGATCAACGTGACAGGTGTCACATGCTATGTTTTGTGAGCCACAACACTGCTGATTGCAGTAAAATGACAATAGGGCAATCGATCATCCATTTCTTATTGATGACTATGAAAAACCAACCTCATCACCATCCTTATTTCTTTTTAAACTTTCATGTAAGTTAATTGCAGAACTCACTTAAGCCCTCCCGTCTTCATTAAGAATTTGGAAAACATAAGGAAGGCTCCTTAGTGGGTGTAATTTGGCATAGATCTTACAAGACAAATGACACCCGTGTGAAGTTATATTATTTGAGAACCTGGTCCTCATACCATTTAAAAAAGTGCAGAACAGCTAGCTAGATAGATTACAGCCATTTGCTTACCTGATATTATTTTTGATACTATTTTTTTTTTGTGACTTTTTGAAATAATCAAGCCTCTTTCTCACCCTAGGCAAGAATGTGATGAATGCTTTAAAAATACAAACTTGTATAAAGCCAGGAAAAGCAGTAAAACTTGATTAGTGGTATTCTGCTTTCAAAACTAATGTAAAGCAAGATGTACGTGAAATCTCCCAAGAAATACTTTTCCCTAAGATTTCTGTTGTATGTAACCTTCAGGCACACACCTGAGGTTATGGATAGTTGCTCAGACAAGCCTCAACATCTAAGTCTTATGATTTTAATGACTTCTTAAAGTCCTTATTTTATGATTTATTGCTATTCACTTTGAAAAAGTGCAACATTTCATAGGTGATTTCTATTGTGATAATGTTCAGAAACATCAGCCAAGATGCTATGTGAATGCAGAACAAGGAAGTTGGTATCAAGCAATAGACACGTGTACACAGTAATTTCACTTCCCATCGCAGTTGTTCAGTATCATACAGATATCTATTCTAAAACACTGAGAATTGTGACAATTGTGTTTTGCAGGTGATCAAAATGGACACAGCTGCTTTTAAAAGACATGAATGCTTTCAATTTTTTGCTATGTTTCCTAGTATGTTTTACTGCACTTTCCACTATCCCACATCTATGTTATCCACTTAAATTGTTAAGTATTTGGTGCTGTTGCAAAACAGCATTACATGTTTTCCCAGCATGTGGGTTCTTGGATGGTCCCTTAGCACTATTGCAGTAAAAAATCAAACAGAAAATTTGGCTTAATGGGGTTATAACAAAGCTAGATTTGTCAGGATACAGTAAGTTCAATGAGCCTTATAACATCAGTGTGTCAGAGACATCAAAAAGCCAGTAAATTCTCTCCACTGCCCCACAGCAGAATCAGCTAAACCTGTATTACTCTTGAGAGACGTGTGCCTAGTGTGCTTTTGGAAACTTCCAGTCACAGGGATGCTGTTGTCTTTCAAGGTAACATGTTCTGCTTTAAGAGTATTGCTCATGCTACCTAATCTGACTCTCCTTTGCTGCAGTTTAAGTGAATTCCTTTTCTCCAGTGGAAAACAGAGAGCAAATTATTCCTTTTGTTTTCCTCTTTGGTCTGGTAGGCCATGATTTCTAGATCTTTGATCGTTCTCCTTGCTCTCCTCTAGACTGCCCCATGGATTCATCACTTCTTGACCGTGGTACCAAAACCACACGTCCTATTCCAACTGAGTTCTGCTAGCAGCAATTACAAGCACAGAATTATTTCACATGTCCTATAATGCTTTCTATGGCATTCCCCTGTTCCGTAGTGCCATGCTGCTCATAACACTCATTTATCACTAACTACAAACACTAGATTTGTTCCTGCAAAGGGTTCTTATAACGTAGCCATTTATTCTCTATTCTGTATTTATGTTAGTATTCCAGCATAACTCCTCACGCTTCTGAAGACATTCACTTTATTATTTCAAAACACAACACCTCTTTGTCAAGAGCATTTTGAATTTTAATCCTGTCTTGCTGTTTCCTTCTGGTTGTTTAAGAAGCACTGTTTCCATCAGCCAAATCATTAGCATAAGCATCAGTGGTATCTCAGAGCTAAGGTATTGTCTCTACTTTTCTTGAAAAGACATACAAGGTAACTTGTAGACATTCTCTTTTAGTATTATTCACAACATCAAATACATGGCACTGATTCAGTAAGTCAGGCTTTTTCTGTTTTGACAAAGGTATAAGTGGGGTAAAGTAAATTTAAGCAAGTTCATGGAAGGAAGTCCATAAAACCAGTTCTAGTCTTTGACTCTAGAGATTCTTACGGCACAAACTGTTGTAATCTATAACTACATCCTGTAGTATATGTGGTCTGCCATAATACTGCCATATTACTATGTCTGCTCATTTCCTGTACCTAGTAACAGCCAGTGACAGTCATAGAAAGAGGGCTAGACAAATTTTTAGGGTGACCCAGTGTTACATTTTTAAGTAGGATTCCCTATCCAAACCAAACCCTACTGAGGTAAATGAGGTATAAATCAAACCTGTGGGTCCTACTGAAAATGCAGACTTGTGCATATGAAACAGAAACAGAAAAAGTCTTAGAAAGGATAAGACTTCAGACTATTTAAAATATTTTTAAAAAATAACAATAGCAGTGTCAATGACACTGATGATGCAGTTAATGATATCTCCAAATCAGCAGCAACAGAGCCCCATGCACTATACAAACCAGGGAAAAAAATTCTTCACAAGTATTATCTATTTCACTGACATGAGAAGATGAACTATGAACTATGAAAAGCATTTATGTTATTATAAAATAAAAAGGTTCTCTCCCTTAACATCTTCTCTTGTTCCTTCTGTCATTCCTGCAGAAAAAGTACAAAACTGAACACAAACTGGATACTTTTAATCTTGATTTGACTTTGTTTTCTATACCAGGGTTTAAGTTATTTATCTCCAGTCATATCCCAGGGCTAGATTTTAATCTTATACTTCAGACTTCTGAGAAAAAAAAATGGTGACATTTAATTCACTTGGTGGAACAGAGGAGCTCAGCAAAGACAAAAATGGACAGAAATCCCAAGTAAGCTAGTATTTCAAGTTGCAAGCCGAAATAGAGAAACCTATGTTCAAATTAAGTTTCTCTTAGCACTAATCATATGATGGTTATAAACTAGCCAGTGGCATCAAGCAAGGGTGACTTTCTCACGTCGATATGATTAAGTTCATACTATATATAAACAAAAAAATCTATTTCAAGAACTCAAAGATTTACATACCAATCTTTAATGAATATCATTTTACATGATTTATAGTAGTTACAAAAATACTTAAAAGTTCCTACAAAAACTTTTAATGTCAAAACAAGAGAAAACACAAATGAATTCTAGAATTCTTGCTGTGTTCTAAGGACCAAAACCAAACAACACTCGAAAGCTGCTGGGATTGTTGAATACCCATTTTTTTTAAATTTAATAGGAGCAATATTGACAGAATTTAAATTTTGTAGTGGAAGTATAGGATCCTGAAACTGTTATGTATTGTGGAAACTTCCAAGGAGTGACTTCCAACAAAATCAAAGGCATCCTTTCAGGCCCAATGTCATTCATAGACTGATGCACAAGAGACTGGTGTGCAGAGCACTGCTCTTGCTTGAGCAGTCACTCTCTGAGCCTGCAGAACAAACCACCTTGTCAACAAACAAACAAACAAAGCTATAGTGGCAGAGTTACCCATGAGCTGGGTGTGCTCTGAGTCACATGCTAGGGAAGGAGACATAATGTTGCCTAAAATGTCTTCTCCTTTTTTTGGAGAATGTCTCTCCTTGCAATGGGGCTATGTTGTGATGCATTCAGCCCTGACTCGCCACTTTCCTCTTTCCACAGGATTTGATGCCAGTTCTTGATTTTCATGGCCTTTAGTATATTCACTGCAGGTGAAATTCCTTGTGGCTGAAAGGACTCCTTCCCAACTCTTGACTCCCTGCTCTCATATCAGGGTGATTTATACAACAAACAGGATGCCTCCTTGTGTTTTCTTGCTGCCTGCAGCAGGGTTTTTGAACAGTATGCTCAAGTACTTCTTATTCACTGTTCCTACAAACAACCTTAAATCCTAGGATATTCTGATGCCTTAGGAAACCTAGAAGCCAAGATGGAGCTGCCACTGCAGGCTCACAAGGCTTTTAGCCAAATTTACTTCAAAACTGTTTTAAACAGAAGGGCAGCACACAATTTCTATATTTTTATTCTCACAAAGAAGACAACCTGTGATAGTTTGTCTTTATTTTACCAGAAATTCCCATTTGATGCAGGAGTGTATTCATGTAAAAAATAAGCTTGAAGTTATATGGTGTTTGTCTCTAAATTCAGAGGCTGGCCTAGAGATGGTTTCAGACTGATTTTTCTGCCCTGCATGATTAAAAGTTTTATATATATATATAAAAAATACATATATATAGGACTATATATATGAAGACTTCATAAAATACCCAACTGAAATGAAAGCATAAATAAATCATTCAATAAAGTTTAAAGACTATAAACATAGAATCAAAAGCAACCAAAATATATTTACTGAGGAACAATCAACTGTAATAAGAAAAGTTTTGGAAAATATAAAATGGACATAGTAAGACATAGACTTCTTCTCTAAGTGTAGCACATCTATATAACTTTCCAGGATGTCCAGTATCAGTTAATGGATAGCTGGAAAGGTGTAACAGTGCTATAAGTTGGAGGACAAGATGATAAAGAGAAAAAGCCATGTCTCTGATACAATATCAATCAACAGAGCAGGGGAAAAATACTCAGAAGAACAAAATGAGTGTGCTGTCCAGAAAAGTACAAATCTGCATTTATAGTGCAACCACAGATATCTTGGTTAGTTTTGTGTCTAGTTTATAAAAAAAAAAAACACAAACACAAAACTATCAATACAGTTTCTAAGAGTCAAACTAGGGCTAGGATTTCTTCAAACTCCACACTTCCAGATTAAAAATTAAGTTTACTGCCCTCATGGTCTAAAATTAAAAGATATGAGCTTGCGAACAGCTCTTAATGATTTATGTTGCCCACTGACATTTTGCATATGAGATCCAAAAGGCCATGGAAAAATTACTTCCAAAGAGCACTTTGTATATGATACAAAGAGAAAACTGTAATGTGTCAGTCCCAAGATCTGTACTTCCTTGCTGTGCTTCCTGTTCTACATGTATGAGAAGGGACTCGGTTGTCCTCCTCTGATACTCCAGTGTAGAGAGAACAGGGGATAGACCTCTTCATGAGGGAAGAGGTCTAGTAGTAGTGAACTTAAAATAAGGGTAGAGGGCAAGTAATAGCATGGGGCTGACATAGATGTAATCAAAAGGAAGTAATCATAGAAAAAACACTTCAACTTTGTTTACAGAATCACAGAATCAACTGGGTTTGGAAGAGACCTCTGGAGATCATCTAGTCCAACCCCCCTGCCGGAGCAGGGACACGTAGAGCATGTTGCACAGGATGGCATCCAGGCAGGTTTGGAATGTCTCCAGAGTCGGAGACTCCGCCACCTCTCTGGGCAGCCTGTTCCAGTGCTCTGCCACCCTCAAAGTAAAAAAGTTCTTCTCAGTTTTATAGAATATCAACAGATGTGTTATGAATCCTATTGCATTTGTTAAATATGAGTTTTTCTGTCTCTTTGCTTAGCAAACCAAGTTTTACTGCAATCTACGTGGTTATAAAATGTCTGTTGACATGAAATTAGCTATCAAGGCTTGAGATTCCATGTGACAAGTTATAACCTAAAAGTCAAAATGGAAATAGCCATGCAACAAAGAATACCAAAATGTGCTCCTACAATGTATGCACCTGAAACCATTTGGAAGAGCAAAATCCACTGATTTGCACAAATAAATAGAAATTTACTCTACGAACAGACACACCTACCTTTAATTGCTCAGTTTATATATGCAAATCTTTGCTGTAACTGTCAATATAGATTTTTATACAGGTTATATGTCATGCAGAGAAATTTATACAATGTTGGATGCTCTTTGAAAGACTGGGCAGGAGTATCTAGTCAGTCTGGTTTCCTCCTTTCACACTTTCTGTTCTTATTTGTTCCCCTGTATGCACTGTCAGTGAAGGCATAGATATTTTTAATGAGTAATCTCATTTTCCTATTGTATATAAAAGGATACCATTTGCCAGATAATTCATTAACAATCACAGTGGTTTATACTACGTTTTCAACTAATTCCCTAATATAATATCCACATCCCATAATTTCAGTTTATCTTCAGTGGGAAGGACATGAGAATATGTAAAATTCCCCGTGATTTTATTTTTCTGAAGGCCTGGAATCTCAACATGTCTGAGACTTGCACATACTGCATCAAGATACGGTAGCTGAAAGTGCAATACCCATCTTGAACATTGCCACATTGACTTTCAGAATTGTGCCCTTGAGGAAAAGACTGCGAGAAAAAAGGAGATCCATGCAGTGACAAAAATGAAATAGAACTGTCATCTGGCAGTTCTTCATAGTCCATCAAGTAAACTATTAAAGATATAAGAAGAGCCACAGAGTGCTTGGGCAAAGGTTGTTAAACCACTACTCCAAGGGCAGGTCACCACACATTGCTAAGATTGTTAGTAAAAGATAAACCAGTTTTCACTATGAAACTTGACATTGCCGGTTTTCAGCCTCACCTTTAACACTATACGCTTGCAGCCAGGGACACAGCTGGATAAACTAATAATACAAGAGTTTACAAGAACAGTTCTTACTGACGTTAAGAGCATTGTGTATTGAAGAATCATAGCTTTCTCATTGAATAATGTGAATCCGATTTTCACATTACTTTACCTACATTTTTCATCGATGAATATATTCTGTGTTACCTTGCCCCTAGTTTAAAAAAAGAAGTACGTGTATCTCACAGTAAGATATACATATACAGAGTACTTTCTTTTGAAAGTACAAACTGAAAGGCCAGACTGAAATATAATTAACCCCAAATTGCCAAAGCAATACAGGGAATATGAATACCTCTCATATGAATGAAGAGAGAGAGGCACTGGTCAGCCTTTTCCTGAGACAGGAGGAATCCAACAAATATAAGATGGAGACACAGCACCTCCTGCCTCTAAGCCATACGTGAGTCAGAACTGCCAAATGCAGACAGGGCCCTGATTTTCAGAAATCCATAGCTCTTCTAGTTACAAATGAAACTACTGATTTTCATCAACTCTAAAAATTCATCCCATAGAATTTTATAGGAGTGTTGCTGTAAAGTTAATATAAAGCAAAGTACTTGGTCTATTTCTGTAACAGAAAATCAAGTGCTTAAAACCATGCCTGATTACTAAATACTGTAGTATTCTCAAAACATTAGTTACTTTAACCACTGTCCTGTCTAAACATAAGTGTGCTTGTGGTTGTCCACTAGTTATTCCTGGCTGGTGCTTTGATACTCAGGCATAGTTTAAGAAACCAAAGAAGCTATGCCATTATCCTGTTTCTACTATTGCATTATGGAGGATTCCACTCAGTTTTTATCATTAAATAGGAGAAGGATTAGGAATTAAAAATAAAATGTACTGCTAATCTGACTATAGAAATTGGCACATCCCTATTTACCCCTAGAGCAAGAGTAAGATAAATAGACATTAAGAGAGATACACAGCAGAGACTGCTAACACACATACAGCAAGTCTCTGCTTTCCAGTTTGTTTGGGGTTTTTTTGTTGTTTTTGTTTTGGTTTGGTTTTTTTTTCCTAAGAGAATATAATGAAATCATCAAGCAAGAATTCCACGATACACAGTCTGTAATTTTTAGGAAAAAAACTAGTATTAGCTAACCAAAGCAAGGAGCAAAGGATGAAAATATCTGATCAATTGGATTAGTCTCTCTAGTGTTCAAATGCCAGTGTACTAACTAGCTATTATGTGATTACTATTTAGCACACATACTTAGAACCAAAAAATAAGTATCCCTGGATGGACATCTGTAAAGGAAATTTGCTAGTGCTTAGTTCCTGTTACTGTCCTACCTTTGAGTCTTCACCTTATCATTCATAGTGATCAGATCACACCACCATCAGTGCTTCATCGTTGTCTGAATTAAATCAGATGAGTGGGTTGTCTGGGGTTTAGCTAGTTTAGCTAGCTTAATTTAGCTAATTGTTGCCCTATACAGAGAACCTATACATAAACCCTAATGAGTCTGGTAGCTATCATCATTCTTTTAGCTCACCTGTTAGAGAATAAAGTTTCAGGAGTTGATAAGGTTGGAATCTATTTTTCCCTTCCCCAAGTGCTTCAATTAACAGACACATCCTATACACATGTTGAGATAGTCTTTCTCTCAAAATCGCTCTTGTGCAATTGTTGAGAGCTACTTGAAGTTACAAGTAAAATCATGCCACCAATATTAGAGCATAATAAAGCATGCATTTAAGTTGCCATAAAACCTCGATTTTCTTACTATGAGACTTCCAGAAATAGTTAAAATAAAGTGTTTACCATGAGGACATTGTAAATATTAAGAGATTAAGTCTCCACTTCCTTAAACTGGTTTTATATCAGCACGGTACCATCAGGATAAAAAGCTGAGACAAGAACCCAATTCCTAAGAGAGTGATCTCCTCTTGATTCCGTAGGGGGGACCTCAGAGCTCTTCTGTGTCTACAGTGGACATCCGCACTGACGTTTTGACATCTGTGCATTATAATGAACAAGGAAGCTTTTGAAAGACATCTGTATAATGTGAAATGTATAAACAGCCCAGACCACGGAGTCTGGAGTATGTGTGGGCTCCCTCACAGATAGAAGCTCAAAGTCCTATGCTAGGTAAATTTTTTGCTTTCTCTCTTTCCAAGGCCCAGTAACTACTAAGTTATTTCAAACAACAGATGAGCTTCATTATCAATGGGACGCCTCCAACCTGCACTAGTTCATAAACCTGCAGTGAGGCTAACTGTGAATGATAAAAAAAGGGTAGTGTTGTGGGATGGAGGTATTAGACACAGTTATGATTTAGCAACAGCTCAATTTTATTAATGATTTGAGGTAGGTCAAAGGATTGAGTTTAGCAGCACTTAATTGTTAACTGATTTGAAGATTTACAAAATTATTAAACAGCAACTTAATTACAGATTCGAAGATGACAAGACTCACACCAACTTACTATAAGGTATCCCAAACCAATATATATATGTATATGTATATATGTAAGCAAGAACACAGGTTTCGTATTAATATGTATATAAGCAAAACTTATAAGCATACGCGCACACACATACCTACACATACACACATTGCAGTTCGAAACCGCTGAGATTGGAGATCTCTTAACGTCGCACAACTCTATCAAGTCGGCGGGTACCCCTTCTAACTCCTACACATGCACGGAAAATGGAAGAACATCCACATCCATAAAGCTAATGCATACAAACATATAAATGGAGAGGTGGATGAAAGAAAGGCTAGCTTATAGTTAAAATTTCCCTTCTGAGTTAGAGTAAATACTCACAATGCATCAGCACTCCTCAATGGCGGTAGTTGAGGCTTGAGAAGGATTATCTCACCCTGGTCTCTAGTTTTCGCAAAGTTTGCCTGAGACAGTGTCCCGACTCAGAGGAGGTACTGGCCACAGCCCTCTGTGATCCAGAAGAGCTCAAAGGGTCTTCACTAGAATCGTTACTTGGAGGATCCGAGGTAATTGACTTTCGTCAGGTACTTTTCCACTCCAGCCCAGCTTGGACAATGGAATAGTCCGGTACTTTCCGTCAGTTACTCAAGCCCAGGTTTCGTTAGGACTTGTGGTCCTGGTACCCTCCTCTCTGTGGCCACGATCCGTATGTTGTCAGGAATGATCGATTATAGTTATTATCTTCAAACGGTAGGAGCCATGAGAACTAGGTACACTAAGGGGTTGCCGTCGTGTTCTAGTCCATTGCTCTCCACCCTTTCTGCCTTTCATGTTAGACCATTATGTATCACTCTGGTCATAGTATTATTATGTGGCTCAGGTGGGGAGGGAATCGCGCCAAGTATCAAGAGACCTGAGAGCGTGTGGGGGTATTGCACCACCACAGGTAGGTAAAATCATTTGGTTACATACCATTTAAAATTCTATTAAGAATTAAGGAAACAAAACATTACCAAAATTAGAATTAGGTAAATTTTATTTAGTGAGGACTATAAGTTTAAGTCTCACAAACAGAAGAGCTTATCTCTTTAGCATCCTAGCAATCCTTTAGGTGCTTGAAGATAAGCATGTGGTGCCATCTTAAGATGCCTGAAGCAATAGCTTCTGGCTACTGCTGCAGACCCTACCACTTGCCCTGAATAGACAGCCTAACTGTTAGGCCATAATATTAGAAGAAACTACCATTCACTCCTTTTCTGGTTGAAGATTAAACTGTAAATTATACTATTAAAGAAGACATGGAAAAGTTGTGAAAAGGTTCTGGACTGAGCATTCCAAGCAAATGAAAGTACCTTTCCATTAGGTCTGAAAAAGGTATGTAAGTGTCACAGAGGATGACAATTTCAGAAACACCAAAGTCCTTGACCTCAGCTGTTGGCTAGCTCCATGAGGTTACCCGCAGAGGACTTTAGCTGGTGCCTGTTCAGTTCTACTATGAGGGTCTTAATTTTTCTAGCACGTTACAGAAGAACTCACCACACATCTGTGACGGGATGATTATCTAAAGATAGGAAAGGCAATATCTTCCTTACTTTTAAAACAAAAATGACATTTACTATGTGATTAGGTTTGGAATCTTTCTGCTGCTGGCTCTGCTACATTTAGGATTGCTTGCATCAACACATTAGCCACAACACAGGCCAGGGGAAAGATTCAACATTAAATTTACATATGGTGTTCACTATGGGTATGTGGACAATGATGTGCTAATTTCTGTCAGGAAAAAAACCCACTCAGAATCATTTAATGTACTCAGTCAACAGATGTCACATGATCACGGCTCTTATTCAAGTTCTTAATTTGATTTTTAAACATTTTGGTTTATTTTACTTTGTTGCTTCTAGTTTGATACAAATTTTATTTTAAAAAGTGTTTTGACACTTTCCTCCTACTTTAAATCAAAAATCATGTTCTGCCAAGGCAAATCACTAAACCTCCAAGGAAAACTAATATAAAATTTTCCTATTTATAGACAGCTTCTTTGAACAGTTACAGGTATTTTTGTAAATGAACTGGCCTACTGGTCTGAAACTTTATGACATAAATTCTCAATAGGTCTTCAATTTATTTGCCATCATCTAGCTGTGGAAAACATAGGGCCTGCACTTACACTGTTCTTTTTTTGTCCTTGAACCTTGTATTTTGGTCTCAAGTAACTTAGAATAATCTTATGCTGCCTCTGTATGTTCCTTATAGGTGGAATCATCTCATACGTACTTTTCTTAAACATTTCCCTGTCACTTGCACAAGTAACGTTGTGACATAAAAACAGTCATTGTGGCTTTCCATCCTGTTACAGTTCCCATAGCTTCAAATGGTCTCATCACCTGCTTCTTTTATGCTACTAATGTGGCCTTTATATAACTGTTTGGCAGTGATCAGGTAAGTATTTGAGTATTTCGACAGGGGATGAGGTCATCTTTGCATTATTTAAAGATGAAATGTTTTCTGATTTTTTTAAGGGTTTTACCAACGCTTATTTCCAATGGCCTTGCTGAATTTCCTTGTACGTAGGTAATGTAAGGTGCAAGTCCCTCAAGTCTTCTTTACTCAGTTCTGTAGCCATTCCCCCTAACTGGGAATCACAGCTCTTTTCAGCCATATTTACTTCTGCCTACTACTCAACCCCTGTACCTGCCCAGAAAAGCTGTCATCCACGGAGAGAGCAAGAAGCCAGAGCTGACTGCATAAGTTTTGTGGTTCAAGTATTGTTATTGTCCCCATTTGGACTGTAGGAATGAAGCTGGTTGCCAGTGGCTCCTTCAGTCAGCATATGCCTAAGCTTTCCTGGAGAAACTCCAGTGCAGACTCTTGCTGTTATCCAGATCATCCAACTCAGTGCATCAAGTGTTTTGATTTGGTTTTGTCATTGTGTTCTTCTAAGACTAGCCAGAGGATATGTTGATAGTATCTTAAAGAAAGCATTTACCCGGGCCGAAGACTATACTTAATCTGCCTGGATCTTTCTGAGGGAAAAACGAAGAGTTTAGAAGCCAACAAGTTTCTCTCCTTTGGCTAAAAAGGTAAAAGAAAATTCCAAGATGTAATCACTTCTTGTCAGATACTCAAATGACTGTGTCTGAGGTTTGCAGTGTAGTATTCATTATGCAAACACTCACGTGTAGTTTGTTTCTATATGTACAAATGGGAAGAGACCAATCAAGATCTTTCCATATTTGGGTTGCAGTTTAAAATAATATAATTTATCCTAACTTGTTTTCACATTAATAAACTAAAAAGTTAGGTTATTTGTTTAAGGAGTGGCAAGGGAAAAAAAAAAGAGTTTACCATTTGAAATAATTTTGCTCCTTTGGTAACATAGAATATGACCACATCTTTTGGCACAATCGGGTACTGCACAGTTAACTACATTATCTTGTTAGGACAGTTATATTCTCTCATATGACAATGACTTGCAATATGTAGTCACTGCCTTCTGGGGAAAGGAAAAAAACCCAGCAATTACCGTGCAGTACTCGAATCTGCCTGCCAACAGCAGAACAGTGATTTGTGAGACACATCAAGAGCTTCTGGCAAGATCAATCTAGTGAGATCCCTCTGATAGAGGAATAATGAGTTGACAAAGACCAATGTTCAGTTGGGCCCAAGCCCAATAAGATTACTGTACAGCATCATCAATATTGTCTGTGTTTGGAACTGACACAATCAGAATGGAATCAATTGTATTTTCCACAGCACTGTCACACATGATTTTTAACTTTGGCTCACAGCAGTGCAGAGAAGCTTGCAGATGTTGGCAGATTTTTGCTAACTTATGGGATGTCATTATTAAGTAGGAAGCGCACACTATAGTAATTTGTGGTTCTGCGTGTTCCGTCATATGGTCCCTGTGTTGAGGAAGGAGGAGAAGGAAAAGATGCAGTAGCCGGAGGGATTTGTCTGTTATCACCCTCATTTTACTGTGATTGTTGAAAATACCATGTGATCCTAAAGGTGCAGTTTGTTTTTCAGGGAAGGACTAATTTGGGCTGTGTATCAAAGCGATTTTACTCAAGCATGGGCAAACATTGCTATTTTAAAGAAAGAAAACAATGAAAACATTTTGATTCTCTGATAAAAGATTTAGGGTACAGATGACCTCATCTGTGAATAATAGATGTTATCCAAGGAGTTACAATGTATATTTAAAAAATCATTTTTTGGAAGCAATTTCTTCAGTCTTGCAACTACTAGTGTTAAACATTCTGTCACAGAAAGCTGTCACCTGTATGTGCTGTGTAGTTCACTTACGTGCACACAGATTTTTACATATACTATAGCTTAGTATACTGTATATTAAATAGGACTAATTGAAATTAGACTGTTAGTTATGAACTAATATTTTATTAGTTTTTTACGATATACCAAATTTTAGTTAATATTTTTGAAAAAAGGAAGAGGCAACTAAAAAGTCAAGTTTCTTCTGTAAATATGCAGGTCTCTTTGGATGCTAAAATCTTCCTTTTTTTCTTTTGTTCATATCATTCTCTCCATTATTTGTTTCTGTGTGGTGTGTATGCTTTTTTCTGAGAATGGGATTTTTGTTTTCATGAAAAGTAAATCTGAAATCCCTGAAGACAGAAATCACCTTTTGATTCATAAAATACAATAACACAGACATCAGAAGGAAGATTTCCATATAAGTGTGCATAGCAGAATTTATTGGTGTTTACATGAAATTGTTTTGATACACTTTCATTTATTTGTCTAGTAAGAAATAGTACTTCAGACAGAAGAGTGGATTAGTGTTAATGAACATTGTATTTGATTTTACTGTAGCCAAGAATTTCAGTTTGAAGAGCAGAGATTAATGATTTCATATTACACTTCCTAGAAGATAAAGGACAGCAAACTATTACAGATATCACTCAAGAGCAATCAAATAATAGTAACCTTTAACCACTGTCGATCTGGGTAGAACTTGAAGCAGCATACTGAAAATGAACTTTGGGGCACTCATGGTGTGAAATAACCTTTTAAACCTCTCTCTCACTTGAATCTGTCTAGTTTGATGATGTTACTACTTATCATATCAGACTCATATGTTTAGTGGTATTGCTTCTGTGGCTTATACTGTTTTACATGAATGTAAGGGAACTCCCTGCTGAGAAAATGCCGGATAAACATTTAGTGTTTCTAACAAACTGGGAAACTTCCCACCCAAACCAATTACAAAATGTGACTAAAATGCATTTGCACTTAGTTGTATAGTGTAACTTTTAATGTAAACACCTGATTATCTGAAACAGCAATCATTCACTGGGATATGTCCAAAGGAAGAGGGAAGCAGCTGGCAATATACGGTTTTATCTCATATACCCTTTCTCACTTCCCACATAATTTTTTTCTGACTTCCATTCCCCTCTTTTTACAACGTTGGACTGAAAGATTGTTTACAGGGTCAGAGAGTTCAAAGACAAATTTGCAGTTGTATTTTCTGAAAGGTTTAACATACCACATAATCTACTCAGGCTTTTTAAATATGGGAGGTTTTCAAAATCTAGTCACAGCAAATTACATCTAATGCAGCTTTTTAATTAAGATAAAATTGAAAGACTAGCTTTTAAAAAATGCGGCTAAATTTAAACATATTTAAGAAATACTAAAAATATAATATATAAAATACATAATGCAAACATTATTTAAAACTCTTTGCTTTTATCAGCTGAACATTACAAAAATTGTTAATGCACGAGAAGCAGAGAGGCAAACTCACTAGAAATGAGGATTAAACTACCTTATTTCCAAATAATACGAAATTTTTCCTGTGAGTCAGATCTTCACATTTTTCTTGGTTAATAAATGTTTAATGCTACAAAAATTATCTATTTCTGTGAAAAAATGAGTCAAAACAGAATTTGCACAACTTTATATTGTATCGTGCAGCTTATAATCATAGCAGTAGCATATTCTGTACTTAACATTCTCATTGACATCCATTTTTTTCCCAACAGCTCTAAATGTTTTGTCACTTACTGAGGCTTCCTAATACACAAGACACCAAAATTATTTCACTGAACATGGAGGTTATGCAAACTTTCACCAGATCTGAAGGAATTAAAGACTTCACTAAAATCTATCTGGCTGAAACACAAGCCAAACAAGCAAACAGGAAAGTGACAAAAATGTTATCTGCCCTTTGGGAAATATTTGCACAAAGTGCCTCCAGAGTGAGGTTTTGTTTGCTTGTTTGTTTGTATGGGTTTTTTTGCTTGCTTTCTTTCTTTCTTTCTTTCTTTCTTTCTTTCTTTCTTTCTTTCTTTCTTTCTTTCTTTCTTTCTTTCTTTCTTTCTTTCTTTCTTTCTTTCTTTCTTTCTTTTCTTTCTTTTCTTTCTTTTCTTTCTTTTCTTTTCTTTTCTTTTCTTTTCTTTCTTTCTTTTCTTTCCCTCCCTTCTGTATCTTGTGACCATTCCTTTTAGTCAGAGGTGTTCCATGTCTCATGCTTGGCATTCACCTCCTGGCTAGGTTATTAAAAAAGTCACATGCCCCTGTGTTATATCTGAAGACTACTTCAGATAAGACACAGTTTAGCAAGGATTTAAGCAGTGCACCTAATTTAAAGGACCACTCCTCATGCTGGGGGAAGTTAGATATGTTGACATCACTTGCTGAATTGGGGCCTAATTACAGTGTTGAATAACAATCATTTATATTCTTCTAGACTGCATCTGGCCCCAAATAATAACAAATTTATGAATAGTGATTGCATGCTGCAAATAACTTTTTTCTGTTGCCAGATAATGCCGTGATTAATGAGTGTCTTTTCTATCATTGCTTCTATCATTGCCTGGACCTTACACAATAAATAAAAATTTAAAATCAAACATATACAAATTAGGTCACGTTATTTCCTTTAGAGTTTCTTTTTCTTTTTTGAGAACCCAACAGTTCTTGTTTGTTCCTTCCTTTTTTTCATATTCTACTGTAAAATAACACAAAACATTTTTGTTGTGTACGTAGAGCGTCTCTTCATATTGTTATGATATAGATCTCCTTTATTTCCTTTTGCTGTTCATCAGTCTCTCCCTGTCCCCCCCCCTTTTTTTTTTTAATGTGACACCTCTGAGCTGGTACCCATAGCAACACCCACTAGTGGGGGTGAGCCTGTGAAGCCGGTGCAGCTATCCCCATAGCTCAGTTCTGACAATGTCACTCATTAATCTAGCAGTATCTGCCTACTCAGATCTCTACAGTTCTTCTTCTGGTCTTCCCTCCTTCCAGCAGTAGCTGCCCTGCGCACAAAGATCCAAAAGATTACAGTTAATGATTTTCCATTTGTTTAAAACAGCTAAGGCTGGCAGCTCTGTCTAATCCACTCTCAATGGCACTGCCACATTAAATTATAGAACATTCACTGTGTGAAGTAGTTTCCTGAATTTCAAAATTCAGCTCAGATACCTCTGTCCAGCATCTTCATTTTGAATTATAAAATAAAATAATAAGAAAAATATCAAATAAATCCCACAATTTCTTAGTTCTCTATTTTATTTACAAAAATGTCCCCAGAACACTTACAATGAAATTAATTCTGTTTTTCAGTCAATCAAACATTGTATTTTACTCTTTTTCTAATGAATGATATGCTATAGTTTAATATCTTGCACATATTTTGTCTATTTCCGTACAGATAGTTCTAAGCCTGATGTACAAAGGAGCTCGGCTGCCATTCCAGCAGAGGTCTTGTGCTGGCCAGCTGCACACAAGATAAATTTCATTCTAAGATTAATCTATGACTGAGATTTCCAAATGAGGCTAAAGGGGTTATGGACACAAATCCCAGTGAAATATAGTGGGAATTCTCTCCCTAACTCCCTTTGGTGTTTCTGAAATTACTGTTTCAATTTTTAGAGTCAAATCCAGGATGGAAGAATTATGTTTTTCTTTCAGTGGGTTACAACTCATGCATTTAAATTCCATCAAGTTAAGCATTTGACATTTGTCTACTGACACATAAGTCATGAAAATATAGAAGTGTTTAATGTAATTAATGAAAAGTTTTAAGATAGTTTACTGCCTTTCTGGTTTATATCATAATTTGTAAATGACTAGGTGGATGCAGGTGTTTAGTACAAATCGATCAATTTTGCGTTATTCAGGATCAATTTCATCCATTTCCAAGGGATCACGCAAGGGATTCTTTTTGCCACTATGGAATTTGATAAGGCCCTTCTGTTAAAACGTGTGTTTGTGGTTGTATCTGCAGCTGTATCCATTGAGACCAAAAACACAGACAGGCTGACAAGTCCTGGGAACAGCTGAAGGATTTAAACCCGTACACAACCTACCAAGTATTTCAAAGAATGAGATAAATGCCTTTCTAAAATATATCCTTTCATCGGGACTCTGTTCTCCAAAGACCTACTCATTTTGGGGAATGCAGTACATAAACATCTGTTAATTTTTTCTATTTGGACTCATCAGAAAATTTATGTCCTTCTACTGACCTGTTCTTTCAGATTGTGCAAAATATTCCAGTGTATCTTTTTATCAATAAAACCTTACAAAAGATTTCCTTCAGGTGATATTGCCAGACAATTTTGAAGACCAACTTTTTCAAATGAAAGAAAAATTCCTATCTTGACAATTTAGAGGTAGCTTCAAATCACATTGGGGAAATCCCTTTGACTTGGTTGTTTGGCTGGCATGATTCTCAGACCATTTTGATAAATGAGTAAGAAGTGAGTGACAAAACTGAAAGTGATAGTGAGTTAAGCTCATCAACCAATTTGTTGGGGGGATAACTTGTTGGAGCAGTAAAAGCCTAGAATTTAATCTGCATTTAATCACAAAATATCAGACATTGGAATTAAAAATTCCTAGTTTCAATTTATTCTAAAATGAAGAGTATGCCAAGTGCAGTTAAAAGTCTATCTTAGTCAAGGTGAATGTTAACATATGTTCAGTCTTTTAGGTGTGATATAGGTTAAAGGCAGATTTACCCTTGACATTAGGGGAAACAGTATTAGACCAATGTAAATGTAAATGTGATCTTCTATATTGAAAAAAAATCTATGTGTTTTAGAAAAGTATTCCACTGTTCTGTGTGCTTTGGGGAGATGTTTATTATGAAAATAACATCATTTAACACAAAGCAGATACTTGTGCCTGTTTTTAGTTTTTAGTTTTTATTTTTAAGTAGGAAAAGATGAATTTCAGCATTACTAAATAATTTATTAGGTAAAGTTTTTACCATTACACATGATACAGCTCTAGCGTATGTATGATCCATTAAACATCTGCTAAATATAAACTTTTCAGTTGTTTGAATGTGCAACCTGAATGGTACATTCAAACTTCAACACCCCAGAAAGTAAAGAGCCACATTTTGAACTTGCATGTACATGTGCATCTTCGATTGACTGCACATCAGATTGTTCAATTTAGGGTACAGCTGGGACCATGGAGCTTTAAATTCGTCTTAACACAATCAGGATTTTGGGAAGGACTTTTCACACTTCACGTATCTGAAGCTATAAGAACGATGTCTTATCATGGTCAATCCAGCAATTATGCAATATAGCTTTTCATCATGTTATCTTGGAGGTATTAGCTGAGTGCTAAGATTTGTCCTGGGAAAGGAACTGGCATCTCTTTCCAGACATGGAGAAGATCGAAGGGTGATATGGGACTTGAGTTACAGCGCTTTTAGCATAATTATCTAGGGTCACTTACGTGTCTGAATAGTCAAAAAAGCTGAGTCTCAATTCTGAAATACTGACTAGAACTCCTTTACAACAATCCCTAGCAAGTATCATGAAGGCAAATTCTGCTCATTAGTTCTATAAATATGGTGGATAAATAATAAATAACACTTCTTATTTAAACATTGTTTCTCAGTAGCTGCATCAATTGAGAAAACCCTATTCCTTGCATATGGTTTTCATTTTAAAGTCAGAGAACCAATTTTTAAAAAGTTTTTTCTTAATGAAATTGAATTGGACATCCCTCATAAATCTTGTAACTTTAGTGGACATTACTCACTTCCCCCAAAAGCATAGATGGATGTTTTAAAGACTTTCCCAGTCATTAAAATGAAAGCAATCTCAATATTGCTTTCCTAGTAGCCAGACTCTTACTCATGGTGAGCTGTGCCTTCATCTGTAATAGGTCCTACTGATTTCAGTGAAACTATTTGATTCCTATAGCGTTGCTGAACAAAAGCCAGAGTGGCAAAGTCTGTCCCACAATATCTCTCTCAACATATTTTCACAAACACATTATAGAATCTGATCCTTAACAGCTTTAATATATATGTTTCCATTAAAATCAGTGCTGCTAGACCCATTTACATCAATGAAAAATCTTTGATGGAAGCACCACAGCTAGAGACTTAAAACATATGTATAACATTTTCAAGTTTTCTGGCTGGACAAAAAGAATTTTAAACAAGATAAACAGAATCATTTATTTTACCCTTTTTGCTCATACTGAATTACTCCTCTGTGAAAGGGCTACTCAGATGGGTAGTAAGGAAGCCCAGAGCCTTACAGAGTACTGGAACTTGCATAAACGAGGTCGTGCTGGATCATGCAGTGCATTACGGATGATTCTTGTACTAGTTTACAGATTGTATAACACACAGGGTGGTAAACTGTTCAAGAGCAACTTCAGAAGCAAAGGAGGCTCCTTGTGTAATAAATAACTCTTTGTATTAGGTGGAAATTAATTAGTTCCAAATTCTGATCAAATGATGAGATTACATCTGCATTAATACAAATTAATTTATCATAATGAATGCTAATAGAATTAATTATCATTAGACACCCTTGTACTGTGTGAAATATTTCATAAAGGTCCCTTTCATATTAGTAGTAGATTATGTGCATATTTCAAAAATATAAAAAAATAAGAATTATGCTAAAAGTGTTTTATGGTGGAGATATTTTAAAGAACCGTGACATGAAATTTGGACCCTAGTTAATGGGACAAATGAACTTTTGCCCTATTGAAAGTTGGCCTGATGCATTCCCTTGAGCATTCAAAACCTTTTTTTCTAGAAGAGCCAGGACAACCAAGTACAACCTAAAATCTGGGAGAGTGGACATCCTCTTCGCTTTTTTCATATATTCTGACTTATAGCCCCCATGATGCTTGATGCTAAATCATGATATAATGAGTACTGAATTACTTAGGCCTTTTCCAATTTCCACAGAAAATGGACTTTAATTCAAAACTATGCCTGGTTAATTAAACTTTCCATGATCTAATTTGATCTAATTATTTCTATAAATTGAGATGTAACCAGAGTTATATCCTAAGGTGGAATTGGGCTATGGTTACACATTTTTACTTAGATGGAGGGAACTGACAAGAACTGTATCATGCTCTCCTATTAACCCTAACCTTGCTGGCCACTTGAATCAACACAGTTCTGCAAAGTAAATGGTGAACAAATTTCAAAATGCCAATCAGGGTGGTGGTGGTTTTTTTTAGAGAAATTGATTTTCCCATAGGACTTTGAAGAATAATGTTTCCCCTTGCATCTATCATGAATGGTTATAGCACAGGAAAAACATTTGATATAGTCCATGTGTCTTATTGACAGTCCAGTACATATTTAGTCTCTTTTTCATTTCTGTGTAATAATGACCCTAAATTATAACTTAGATTAATTCTTCTCTGAAGAGTTCTTCTTTTTTAGAAGATCTACTCTTCCATATCATACACAATACCATTTACAATATGATTAAGTTCTGAAAAAAAGGGAAAAATCCTTGCTAAGTTATTTTATTTTGCCATAGTGAAACCAAACCTTGGATCTATTTGTTCACGCTAGCAACACTTGTTACCTGCTGAAAATACCGTCATTCTTTCTCTGGCTAGTTTCCATAACTGTTGGTGATCTCCTTGAGTGAACCATCACTGTTGGTACCAAAATCTTGTCATGTCCAGTCAGCCAGTATACACATATAAACTGTTCTTTGTATATACCATAAAATAATGTCTTTCTGAAATCGTTGCTGACAGAGAAGCAGAGCACAGATGCTTGCATATGATGCATTTGCATGCTTTGCAAACAAACAAGACAATCTGACGAAGTATTCAAGGTTTCTGTCTGCACTGTCTGAGTTGGTTTAGAGGTTAAAAAAATCACTTCCCTGTTATGTGTTAAAAATAAATAATTAATTCTGGTAAATCTGCTAGAACTAGAATATTGTGCCTGGAAAGTAAGGGTAAAAGCCAGTCTGCTGACTGGAAATGCCTACTTGAGGCATATCCTCACTGATAATTTAGACACCCGTTTTCAGAGACGTAGGCAATCCAGACCACCTAACATGACTGCCAAAGCTCTCTACAAAGTCAATGAAGAGAAAAAAAAAGAAGTTTCTGAAAAGTTGAAGGCTGCCTTAATTTAGTTACTTTCCTGTCTGCATTGCATGGGGAAGGTGAGGACATCATGGGAAAATCTAGTCCACATAGGTTAGGTGTTTAGTTCTCTATTACATCATTTCAAAATTAAGAGTAGGAAATTTTAGGTATTTCAATATTTCTATGATGCAATCTGCATTATTTTTTTTCTGAATGCATGTCGAGGTACTAATTAATTAGTAACCCAGTGACCTACTGGGGTGGGAGCCACCAAACCATGAACTTCCCTGAGTGACTGCCCTCTCTACTCCTGTTGGAAGATTACATTTTCTACTCTTTTTGAGGCCAGTCAGTCATGCATGACAAAAGGCCCAGAAGGTAGCCTGACTCTTTGTTTGTGCTTAAGAGTAAGCTGGGAAAAGGCAGCACTGGACTTGTAGATCAAGGTCTCTGAAAATGTGTAGAGGCTCTACATAACACTATTGGATAAAACAGGGAAACAAAAAACAGTTCTGAAGTGGAGATCAGAACTTTAATTACTTCCCTACCTATTGCCAAAACTACTAAACCAACAGTTACACTTCTCTTGGCTACTCTTCCCTAGCTCACAAGTCAAGTAGATCAAGGCATAACCTTTCTAAGTATCTCAGTAAAAGGTCATGAATGGACTTCTTTACTATAAACTGCCATTTTAAAAAGTCATTTTTATTGAAGACAGATAATGATATACTCCTTTAACTTGTTGATTGTTGATCCATTGTTGATTTGTTTCAATAAAGAAGCACTCAGTGTGACATCAGAAGCTTTAGGAAACTTCAGAAACTGAGAGGAAAGCTCTTCAGGAGATGTAAATTGTCACTAGCTTTAGTGAAACTAGGCCTGATGTACAATAGAAATAATAATTAGTATTGAATATTTTTCTGATAAAGGCATCTGGAAACAAAACCCCATTCAAAATATATTCAGATTGAACACATCTGTATTTGTAATATGCCTCAGTGTCATTCACAATTGTGGATCTTAAAACATTCTCCATGGGAAGGTTATGTAGTCTATATAAAGCTAAGTAGTTCATTGATGCCATTTGACTTTTATGTACATAATTGTCAGTTTTTAAATCTAAGGTCCACCTCTCATCAAATTTTTAAAACTTAAGATCCATACATCCTGGAAAGAAAATCAGATTAAGTTTCTCTTTCTCCTATAACTCCACAAATGAGGAAGAACTCTTCTGATTTCTTAACACAGAATCATAGAACAGCTCAGGTTTGAAGGGATCTTGAAGGATCATCTGCTCCAACCTTTCTGAAGAAATTTTATGAAGAATCTTTTATGAAGAAATTCAGAGTAGACCCCTCATTTATGGCTCCGGTATGCATATGCCTGATCCCTCAGTTTAACTGGCATTCTGAATACTTATGCTGACATAAAATCCCAATGATAAGGTGTCATCTGGGCAAGACTGTGAGCTGATACTTGACCATATAATTTCAGAAGGCAGAGGTTCCCTCTTTTATCATTTTAATTTGCTGATCTCCACACTACTTTCTTGAAATATTGTATGTTTTGTTTGATTACAGCCATTAATAAAAACATTTTTTTCTTACTAATTATCTGTTTTTCTAACAATATTTTATTACTATACAATAGTATCATAGAGTGGAAATGTAAAGTTCATTTGCTTTCACTAGCTTTTCTTTGTATCTCTTGAAACAGAATGTCCAACTCCACAAGGTGCTCAGCATTTCTTGTGAGGCATTTAGCGCCTTTTAGGTACCCTGGTGGCTTAGTTTATAATTATTCTCTTTGCTGACAGGAAAAGTCTCTGTGTAGTAATTTACAAAAAATCATAGACTCATCCATTAGGATTAGTTTAGTACATAACAAATATGAACCATTAATCCATTTTCATAGGATATGTAATTTTCAGTGATAATGTCCTGCTGTAATACTACAGGGGTTTTGCAGGGAGACAGGACAAACAAGTGTTTGAGAGAGTTAAAAGCTAGAAAATAGTCTATAAAATGAATTTACTCCATTAAAAAAAAAAAAAAAGATGCAATTTGATGTGGCAATAGCAGCTACAACATAAGCTACCTGACCTCGCCCTTGCAATGACCCCAACCTTGACCTGCAGGGACACTCTCCCTAGGGATGAGAGGTATGTTATTACATGTTATTTCATTACAAGGCCCCTGCTGAGCAGCAACTGCCAAATGGACTCAATTAAGTGTTTCTTGTGATGTGGATTACTGTCTACCGGGGCGAGTTGATACCAGCAAACATATTTCATTCTCTTAAAGTTTGACTGGATATGAAAAGCATGTGCGTTACTCATTTGGTGACACTTCAGTGTATGATTTATATCTGTTTAGAAAAATCGTAACATGCAGACCTTACTTGTCCACTGCAACCTTTTCTCGCTCCTTGTCCTTCAACAACAAAACCCTGTTATCACACTCAAGGATTATCTAGCCAGACCTAGCCTTCATAAAAGCAAGCTTCCAAAAAGAAAAATTACATCAAACAGTTGTTGCATTCTGATGATCAAACTCATATTTAACATTGAAAATAAAGTTCAAAAATGTCACAGACTCAACTCTGTATGCTTTTTGATTTTTATCTTAGAAAAGTTGTATCAGGAATAAAATACTGAGCACTCATGGGAGCTGGGTTAATTTATTGCTTCTTCAAAATCAATCTTCTACATTGAAGCAACAGCTGTCTAGGGCTGTTAGTAAACCTGGAGAACAGTGTCTCTCTCTCTAGATATATATATTCTATATTTATAAATACAAAAAATAAACAATATTAACTATGTTTTATGTATATAATAGTTCTCTAGAAGTTGTCTTCTGGAATGTCTTTTGAATTCTGTGGAAAAATATCTCATTGGCTGTAATGTACTTTGGATCAGACAACCAAAAGAACATTGAGCAATATAACAAGCAATTGCATGCAGAAAGAATATATCTTATAGGATTTTCAAGTAATAATTTTTATTTTATTTTTTTATATCTCTGCATAAAATATGTTTTTTCATAATTTATACACAGGCAAAGCAAGAAAATTACTTCAGAATGTTTGTTTTTCCATCTTAGTTCTTTCCACTGTATTTTTCAACAATAAAATTAGGAGCATAAGCATTTTGCATGAACACAGCTGGAAAAAAGCTAGTCCCAAGAAATTCAGAGGGAGTTTTGTCATTATTTCTAAAAGAACCTCCACTTCTTCCTTTGATCTCTGTGAAATGGGAAAGACGAGACAACAATTCTCTGGTCCCGAGGGTAAAAACAGGAAACGCCTTGTAGAGGAAATAAATGTCTGTGACCCCTCCTTATACATAAAAAAGACTTAATATAAGTTTTAAGTCATAAATATCATCTAAACCAAGAATATCTTACTATTCTACCATTGTTTCATATAAAAGATGTTTTGCTTGTTAATTACTATGCATCACTTTGACTAGAATAAATTTCCACTTGAATGTCTTCTCAAGGCTATTGGAAAATGATTTTTTAAATTGTATTAGATGGCTGTAAATACAATCATAGAATCAGGGAATAGTTTGGGTTGGAAGAGACCTTTAAAAGTCATCTAATCCAACCTCCCCTGCAATAAGCCTGGATGTCTTCAACTAGATCAGGTTGCTCAGAGCCCCATCCAACCTGACCTTGAGTATTTCCAGGGATGGGGCATCTACAACCCCCCTAGGCAACCTGTTCCAGCATTTCAGCACCCTCATCGTAACAAATGTCTTCCTTATACCTAGTCTAAATGTTCCCCCTTTTAGTTTAAAACTGCTACCCCAGGTCCTGTATCAATAGGCCCTGCTAAAAAGTTTGTCCCCATCTTTCCTGTAGGCCCCCTTTAAGTACTGAAAGGACGCAATAAGGTTTCCATGGAGCCTTTTCTTCTCCACGCTGAACAACCCCAACTCTCTCAGCCTGTCCTCATAGCAGAGGTGTTCCAGCCCTCGGATCATTTTTGTGACCCTCCTTTGGACCTCCTCCAACAGGTCCATATCTTTCCTGTGCTGAGAACTCCC
>VFFE01007147.1:1199308-1338467 GCA_008921705.1 Burhinus oedicnemus
AACAGGTTGCCTAGGGGGGTTGTAGATGCCCCATCCCTGGAAATACTCAAGGTCAGGTTGGATGGGGCTCTGAGCAACCTGATCTAGTTGAAGACATCCAGGCTTATTGCAGGGGAGGTTGGATTAAATGACTTTTAAAGGTCTCTTCCAACCCAAACTATTCCCTGATTCTATGATTGTATTTACAGCCATCTAATACAATTTAAAAAATCATTTTCCAATAGCCTTGAGAAGACATTCAAGTGGAAATTTATTCTAGTCAAAGTGATGCATAGTAATTAACAAGCAAAACATCTTTTATATGAAACAATGGTAGAATAGTAAGATATTCTTGGTTTACAAGATATTTATGACTTAAAACTTATATTAAGTCTTTTTTATGTATAAGGAGGGGTCACAGACATTTATTTCCTCTACAAGGCGTTTCCTGTTTTTACCCTCGGGACCAGAGAAGTGTTGTTGACTTTTAAAGGTCTCTTCCAACCCAAACTATTCCCTGATTCTACAATTCATGTTATCTGTTCAACTCATTTTCATTCTATATCTCTACTGTTTAGTGTTATATAGTCACTAAGGTGTTCCCATGTGATACAGGTAACTTTTCCATTAGTCTTTAGTGCAGCAGTTAATTAAGAAAGATCCTGTAAGAACTGAATGACATCATCTGAAACTAAGTCAAAAAAAGAAGAACATAAGTCATGGGATGTACTACCAGTCCTTACATGGAGTTCCTTTGCCATCTTTAGGAGTTTTCCATCTACATATGCAAGATCAGACTTCCTGAAAATAAAACTCTAAAACCTTCCTACCACTTAAGCGTGGTTTTTTCTTCATCTGAAACATGAAATTAAAATTTTTCATAGAATCATAGAATTGTTTAGGTTGGAAAAGACCTTTAAGATCATCTAATCCGACCATTGACCCTACTCTACCAGGTCCACCACTAAACCATGTCTCTAATCACCACATCAACACGACTTTTAAACACATCTAGGGATGATGACTCAACCACCTCCCTGGGCAGCCTCTTCCAATGTTTGATAACTCTTTCAGTGAAAAATTTTTTCCTAATGTCCAGCCTAAACCTCCCCTGGTGCAACTTGAACCCATTTCCTCTTGTCCTATTGCTAGTTACTTGGGAGAAGAGACCAGCTCCCATCTCACTACAACCTCCTTTCAGGTAGTTGCAGAGAGCAATAAGGTCTCCCCTCAACCTTCTCTTCTCCAAACTAAACAATCCTAATTCCTTCAGCCAGTCCTTATAAAACATGTTTTCCAGACCCCTCACCAGATTTGTTGCCCTTCTCTGGACACGCTCCAGCACCTCAATGCCCCTCCTATACTGTGGCGCCCAAAACTGAACACAGTACTCAAGCTGTGGCCTCACCAGCGCCAAGTACAGGGGCACAATCACTTCCCTACTCCTGCTGGCCAGACTATTCTTGATACAGGCCAAGATGCCCTTGGCCTTCTTGGTGACCTGGGCACACAGCTGGCTCACATTCAGCCAGCTGTCCACCAGGGCCCCCAGATCCTTTTCTGCCAGGGAGTTTTCCAGCCACTCCTCCCCAAGCCTGTAGCATTGCCTGGGGTTGTTGTGACCCAAGTGCAGGAACCAGCACTTGGCCTTGTTAAACGTCATGCAGTTGGACTCAGCCCATCGATCCAGCCTGTCCAGATCCCTCAGCAGAGCCTTCCTACTCTCAAGCAGATCAACACTGCCGCTTAATTTGGTGTCATCTGCAAACTTACTGAGGGTGCACTCAATCCCCTCATCCAGATCATGAACAAAGATATTAAACAAGGCTGATCTCAAAACTGAGCCCTGAGGAACACTGCTTGAGACCTGCCGCCAACTGGATTTAATGCCATTCACCACAACTCTCTGGGCTCGGCCATCCAGCCAGTTTTTAATCCAGCGAAGAGTACACCTGTCTAGGCCATGGGCTGCCAGCTTCTCTAGCAGAATGCTGTGGGAGACTGTGTCAAAGGTCTTACTAAAGTCCAAGTAGACAACATCCACAGCCTTTCCTTCATCCACCAGGCGGGTCACCTGGTCGTAAAAGGAGATCAGGTTGGTCAAACAGGACCTGCCTTTCATGAACCCATGCTGGCTGGGCCTGATCCCCTGGTTGTCCTTCACATGCCGCGTGAGTGCACTCAGGATGAACTGTTCCATGATCTTTCCTGGCACTCAGGTCAAGTTGACAGGCCTACAGTTGCCTGGATCCTCCTTCTGGCCCTTCTTATAGATGGGTGTCACATTGGCAAGCCTCCAGTCATCTGGGACGTCTCTTGTTGACGAAGACCACTGATAAATGATGGGGAGTGGCTTGGCAAGCTCCTCCGCCAGTTCCCTCAGCACTCTCGGGTGGATCCCATCTGGGCCCATAGACTTGTGGCTGTCCAGTTGGTGTGGCAGGACACTAACTGCTTCCTCTTGGATTATGGGGGTTTTATTCTGCTCTTCATCCCTGCCTTCCAGCTCAGGGGGCTGAATACCCTGACGATGACTGGTCTTACTATTAAAGACTGAGGCAAAGAAGTCATTAAGTACCTTCTGCTTTCTCCTCATCCTTGTTGACAATCTTCCCCTCTGCATACATTAAAGGGTGGACATACTCCCTGGCTCTCTTTTTGTTGCTAATGTATTTGTAAAAACCTTTTTTGTTATCTCTTACAACAGTGGTCAGATTACGTTCTAGCTGTACTTTCACCTTTCTGATGTTTTTTCTGCATGACCTAACTAGATCCCTATACTCTTCTTGCATTGCCTGCCCCTTCTTCCAAAGGTGGTAAACTCTCCTTTTTTCCCCGAGTGCCAGCAAGACCTCCCTGTTCAGCCAGGCCGGTCGTCTTCCCCGCAGGTTCATCTTATGACGCATGGGGACAGCCTGCTCCTGTGCCTCTAAGACTTCCTTCTTAAAGAATGTCCAGCCTTCCTGGACCCCTTTGCCCTTCAGAACTGTCTCCCAAGAGACTCTTTTAACAAGTGTCCTGAACAGGTTGAAGTCTGCCTTCTGGAAGTCCATGGTAGTGGTTTTGCTGACCCCCTTCCTTACTTCACCAAGAATTGAGAACTCTATCATTTCATGGTCGCTAAGCCCAAGACGGCCTCCTACCACCACATCACCCACCAGATCTTCTCTGTTTGTAAGCAGCAGGTCTAGCAAGGCACCTCCCCTAGTAGGCTCACTTACCAGTTGCGTCAGGAAGTTATCTATCTTCCACACACTCCAGGAATCGCCTAGACTGTTTCCTCTCTGCTGTGTTGTATTTCCAGCAGATGTCTGGTAAGTTGAAGTCCCCCACTAGGACAAGGGCTGGGGACTGTGAGACTTCCGTCAGCTGCTTGTAGAACGCTTCATCTATTGCGTCATCCTGATTGGGTGGTCTATAATGGACTCCCAACAGGATATCTGCCTTCTTGGCCTTCCCCCTCATCCTTACCCATAAGCACTCGACCTTGCCTTCACAGTCATTGAGCTCTATACAATCAAAACACTCCCTAACGTAGAGAGCCACCCCACCACCTCTCATTGCCTGCCTATCCCTTCTGAAGAGCTTATAGCCATCCATTGCAGCATTCCAGTCATAAGAGTCATCCCACCATGTTTCTATGATGGCGACTATGTCATAACTATCCTGCTTCACAACGGCTTCCAGCTCCTCCTATTTGTTGCCCATGCTGCGTGCATTGGTGTAGATGCACTTGAGCCGAGCTATCAATTTCTCCCCCAATGTTGGCATGCTGCCTCTAGGCTCATTTCTAACGAGCTTGATTCTATCCCCTTCCCTCTCTGTACCTAGTTTAAAGCCCTCTCAGTGAGCCCTGCCATCTCATGAGCGAGGATCCTTTTCCCTCTTTGAGAGAGCTGAATTCCATCTGTCGCCAGGAGGCCCGGTGCCGTGTAAACCTCCCCATGACAAAAACCCCAAAATTCCACCGGTGGCACCAGCCTCTGAGCCACGTGTTTCTGACCTTCAGAACTATCACAAAGCTTAATCCACTGTTTTTACAAAATACTTGAGAAATGTCAAGAGGAAAATAATTTCTCCCCTTGTTTTCACCTTAGAACAACACAATACCACAAGTGTAAGACCACTAGTGAGGACTGATGACTGTATGGGTTTACTTTTTACTGCATTGCTGGCCATTGGCTCACCCCAGCTGGTTATTAATCCCCAGAAAAAGTCTCAGTCCTCTAATTTCATTGCCTAATTAATACTTTTTGCTTTCAGACCAAATGATTCTACCAGTCTAACCCTAAATGCAGCAGCAGATGAATAGCGTGTTTCCACTCAATCTTAGAATTGCCTCTGATTGCATATATGTTTTAAAATTTTCCAGGAATACTTCCTTCTGTTTGCCTCAGGCCTTTTTTTATTCCTTTACAGAAGGGATTCATATTTTTGCAAGTGAAAATTAGCTGCTGGTGTTGGACTGTCACATGGCCAAATAGATCCCTTTCTTCTCCCTAATGCTATCCTCTGCTTCTAAATATATAACTGTATATGACTGGTTTTTTCACCAAGTAAAGCAGATGAAGAAGGATAATAAAATTAGCAGAAAAGACATAGTGTATAGAGATGGGAACTCTAGAACTTTCTAGAGTCATTGCAGAACTTGAGATTTTCTTATGAAAGAAATTACATTAAGTTGAAATCGATTCTAACTATTTTGAGGTGCATCTTTTGGTCTTAAAGAAAGGCTAAAGCAGCTCTTCCTGTGGGTTTTTGGACCTGAACGACAGTCATAAAAAAATTAAAAGCAGCTTTACACTACTGGGCCTAAATGAAGTAGTTTTGTTATTATGACAGTATACAAGATGCTTCAGGAGAATATCAGGAGGTCAGAAAAATATCATGAGTCAACAAAGGCAAAATAGAAAATTGCACCAAACTATGGAGGAACTGATTGCAGAGAGAGGTGTTGGTCAACATATTTTCATTTTAAAACATTGAATTTGCCACTAAATTCTGTAATGTTGTTTCACAATAGTTTGTATAATGTCCCTGAATCAGGTTTCAAACTCTGCATAGCTCTGCAGAGGAGAGGCGGCTTTGTTGGTACTGATTAGTTTTCATAATTTTTCTACTGCTGGAGTAGAAACACAGCATGCATAAGAACTTTCACATAACATCCCATAGTACTTTTGCTCATCACTACGAGCTTGAGCCTTGATAGAGTATGGCTTGTAGTATTTGCATACCAGTCACAAAGTAACTAAACATCTTAATGAATGTATTTACAGGATGCAGTGGTAAACTACAACACAGACCACTGTATTTTGCAACATCCCTGTTTTTACAGAAGTGATTTTTCACTGACAAACAATATTGACAGATTATTATTTTTACCTAGAGTTCTGTGAACTTCAAGATATTTTATTCAGGCTGCAGTGTGTCCTACCGTATGAAGGTGAAAAGTGGCAGTGATCAAGTTTTAGACAATGAATGTTGGGAGAAAATCAATAGTCTGATTAAAAAAAGAAATCTCAAGAGGCTTCTAACCCTAAAAAGTTGATTTGTTACTTCACTATATCTCATTGAAAGAGCACACTATATTAGTCTTTAGATTTACCAGGCGCATTATTCCTTGTATAGTTTCAAAGGTATCGGCAGTAATGAGAAAGAACATCTTTAGGTTAGCCCTTGTTTTCTCCTAATGTATATCAGTTAGATCTGTGGGGATCTATACTGTATCATGCAGGTGAGCTATAAAACCTGCAAGAACAGGGGACTTCTTTGCACTATTTCTGACCCTAAAGATTAGATTGAAAAACTCTTGGTTTCAGATATTTAAAAAATGTACTGTTCCCAAAAAGACAATGAGAGGGAAAAGGTTTTTATACGCAGTACAGAAAAGAAGATTATAAGTAAATGTAAGTGTGTGTGGGCTTGTGTTTGAGAAGGAAAATAATTTTAAATGCTAAATATTAAATTAAAAAATAAAAATTTTAAATGTTTATTTAAAGTACCAAATGGATGGCAAAGGCAAATAATGGCTTGTAAGTTGAACCAGCGAAAGGAAGATGTCAGCTATAACTAACTAGGGTTTCTAATAAAAAGGGATAATTATGGCAGGGCATTTAAGGCAATAATATCTGAATAATTGCTGAAAAAACATTTTGGAAAAGTTTCCAAATGGTAAAGCAGAATACACTAGGCCAAGGATAGAGTAAGCAGAGTTTCACTGCAAAGTACAGGCAGCTTCTGTACTAGCAGTGAACATTTACTGATAAACCTCTGTGGACCCCTTCAAGGAGGCAGGTTTCTGGGACTCAGTCCAACAAAGCACTTATTGTGGACTTAACTTTAAACATGCAAGTCAACATGCTAGACTTAATTCATATAAAAATATTGACTGACTATAGCATTTATCATGACATAGCCTGATAGCTCTTAGTTCAACGAGATCCTCCTTTGTCTTCAAGCTTTTAATAAACTTATACTGCTGCAAATCATTAAACTCTGACTCCATTGCCTTGATACACAATAAGTAAGTGTATGTAGGCTACAGCCCAAAACCTCAGAGTATTTAAAGACCTACTTCACTTGAACAGTGTGAGTGGTTCTGGTCCCCAGTATCAAGGGAGATACATTACCACTAGAAAAAAATAGATAAAAGAGCAGTAAACTTGATGAGTTACGTTTTCATATAGGGAGAAACTAGGCAGAGGAGGAATCTGTATTTTGGAAAAGAGGTGACAGAAGAGTGTGACACAGATGTTCAGAAAATCAAGAGAAGAATGACAATTCTCCCTCTTTTTTTTTTTTTTTTTTATAATGGAAGAGATAAATTAAATTACCAGCAGCATATTTAAAACAAGTATTATGAAATGTGTGCACACTGTGCTTAATATAATTGTGGGGATTTTGAACAATAGGATCTACTAAATTTTATTGATCTGGATACAGCCCCTGGTTTGTTGATCTGTATTGCCAGAAAAAGAGAAGTGTTACCACTCTGCATTTGCCTGAGCATATAGTCTTTTCATAAGCACTGGCTCCTGGCCGCTGTCTGAGACTGTTCTCAGCTAGGCAGGTCTTTGGTCTGATCTTATGTGGCTTCTTTTACTCTAGAATCAACAGAAGACATGTACACAAATAATTTTGAGAACCTGGGCCCAGCAATGTGAAATTAAGAAAGTGTAATACAGCTGGAAGCAGAAAAAGCTGAATGTACCAAGGATAATAAAACTCAACACATATTTTAACAATGGGCATATCATTAATTTATGAAGACATGAATCAAGAGGATGTTTGTAAGTCCATAGAGTTACTCACAAGTTAACCCACTCTAAAGGAAGCAATACGGCACAGTTGGCTGGAATTCTAAAATAATTTTTGTGTCTGATCTTCTGCATACTGCAATAAAAAGCAAAGTTTGTAAGAAATTCTTATCATTTTTTTAGTACACAAGTACACAAAAAGGACCAATACTCTTAAACCTGTCAAGTAAAGTGATTTAGAAACATTTTAGTGATAGGTAACGAATAACACACTGGAAAAAGTTGTTTGGGGCAGCTTTAAGACCAGACTAGATGCGCATTTTTAGAAAGGGGTTAGTATCTACATCTGTCCAATTCTTGATTTTCTTGCAGTTACGTTAGGTTTATATATTGTCTGTCAAAATATCTTAAAGAGAAAACTACATTTGGGTTAGAGAAATGTGTTGATTGAAGACTTGTTTATTATAATTTATTAAAACAACAAATATACTCAAAATATTTAGACAAACATTTACTATTTAACTTTTATATTAGGTACAAATAGGCAACCTGAAGATAGAAAGAGGTTATATCTTGACAAAGTTTATATACCAAGCCAAAAAGTGTCTCAGTACCCTCTTAACTTACTAAACCACAATTCTTTCAGAGACTGTGTGCTATAATAAAATATATGAAACAAAAGGAAACAAATCCTAAGAGAAGAATTCCTTATTTTGGTGGAATAAATATATATATTGAATAACCTTGGAAAATCTGCGATTGTGATATCATATGCATAATGATTGATGCATGTTAGGGTCTGGTCTATGACCACTGCATTCAAAGATTCCTTTCATTGAAACAAGAGCAACCCTTTGCACAACCATGTTTTTTTCTCTCTATTAAATTTTTTTTCTTCTTTGAAATGTACCCTGATTGACTTATAAATTTATTAGTAACCTTGTGTTGTAATGCTGAAAATAAAGTTTATTCTTTCCATTGTTCTGCTAGCTATGGAAATGAAAGAGCACAAAGTTGTTTCTCATTTCGGGAACTAAATTATGCTTACCTATAGATCCAGTATTTCTAGTCAACATAGGAATTGCTGTATTAAGGACTGCAGATTGATTTTAATCACAGTGGGCAGTCCACCATTAATATGAGTTGTGATGCCTCCAAAGCAGTTGTTCTCTAAAGAGAGAAATCAATTAATTAATAGTAAATTAATAAATTAATTGTGAGTGAATCAAAGCAACTGAGGAAGAAGCACACATTAGTAAAAAACCCCAACCAACTAAACAAAAAAAAACAAACAACAAACCACAAAATAGAATGAAAACTGTAAGCAGTTTAAACCATTGATAAAGACCAGAGAAAATTAAATTACACAATAAAACAGAGTACCTATTGTGATTGAAAAAGCAAAGCAATTCCAATGTAGATAATAAACTAAATAAGACCAAACAAAATTAAAAATGTGAAAAACATGAAATGTAAAAAATATTTAGTATGCCCTAAAATCCTGCACATGTATTCTTTAATGCTGAGTGGTTAATAGTAACAATTGCAAATTAAAATATTGTATTTCTATTCCATGTTAAATTAGCTTGAAGGAAACTCATTCAGGACTGGAGAGGCTTGGCATGATTCTAGATGTGCTGCTTTAAGGGAAAAAGCACCCATTTTTCATGCAGGATAGTCTCTGTTGATGAAATTAATACAGTATACTGTATTACAGTGTATTGAATTGAGCTTTTGGGCAAGCGGTAACCTAACTTAAAGATGGTTCAATGAGAAATAATTTTTAAAATGACATTTGAAATAGAATTTGTTATAAAGTCTATGGGGTGATTTGACTTAAATGGAGTCATCAATATGACCAACCACATAACCCAAGTAATGAATTTCTTCATGTATCAGTCTCTGAAGAGAAACACATCCAAGGAACATGTCTTATCTACCTAAAGTTTCCCTAGAGACCGCTATCTCTTTGCATGCAAGCACTACTGTTTGCCATAGAATTACCTAGAAAGCTCTAGTTGAAGACATTAATAAACCACGGTGCTATTTCAGAAAGACAATTCAGTTTTGGTTTCACTTTAATTAGCTGGGATAAGATTAAATCCCCATGGGAGAATCAGAGTAAAGGGAAAGGGCAAGGCAAAGAGCTCTTCAAGATTAGCTTTTAGTGCAACAGCAAGGTGAAGTGGAACAGGAAGCCTTGTTGGGTATCTTGGGATTATCCTTCCACTATCAAGAAGAATATCTGCTAAGATGAAAATTGAATGTTGTTTTCCTTAAAATATGGAAGGTTCTGCTGCCTCTGTGAGTACATCTTGTTGAAGAAACAGGCTAAAATCTCCTGAATAACTTCCGTGACCTCAGGGAACTGTTTCCTATGAGCTTCAATGAAAGCCAGAGGTCATCATCTACTACTTAGTATCATAGAACTACATTTGCAATGTATAAGCTTTGAACTGTATTTCTGTTATTGGTAGAGTATTTTCAGAAGGTTCCAAAATGAAAAATCAAGGGGGACAACATAAATGTTATAGTTAAGTAACAGTTCTAACTCCTTGTCTTTCAAATTTTCAGTTAGTTCACAAATCAAGTAGCATAACGACTCAGCTTAATTTGCATGTTTTTTAGGTATTTGGTTTTATGACCCTTTCTTCATGGAGTCTGGAATCTATCAGCCCTCCAGGAAAGTGCAATAGGGTGCTGTGCTCATTGGAAATTTCAGTTCCTCTAGTGAGACTAAAAATGACAGGTTAGTAAAAATTCCCATGGCAATTTCCACAAGATTCACTGTAGCCAAATTCCAGCTGGATATTTGCATTCAGGTGACATAAAACTCCAAGAGTGGTTCAGTCAGATATGTAATTTATGTTTAGTTTGGAGCTGTAAATGAGCCACTTTCTGAATGATACTTCGTTTCAGAGATGACTTTATAGAACATTACAGAGGTGACTGCCTGATGTATACAATGAGCAAGGTATACAGATTTTGCAATCAGCATGTAAAGTTAGTTAAGTATTTTGGCATTTGTGGAGATGTAGATGTAGAAATATCAGTCAAAGACTCATTAAAGGAGATGCAAACACTACCCTGAAGTGGTAAACGAAATCCAATTACGTCATTCAAATTAATTTATTTGAGATCTTCTCATATCATTGAGATGGAGATAATAAATAATAGATTACCTATATTTTTGCTATTGGGGAGTCTACATCTTTAATTACCTCTGACATCTTATTTAAATACCAAGTTTGCTGGAACTGAAAATTACAAGAATCATATAGAACTCTCTGCCCAGAATATAAAGTCCTTAAAAACCATGCTTGGTAAAAAACTTCAAACCTGAAATGCAAATCTTCAGCAAATCATGCTTTAGCATGCATGTGTTCAGAGTAATGTAGCATCAGCTCGGAGAACTGCATGTGATTCAGTCCAGTAGAGGAGCTCATTTGTGAACATTGGGGATAAAAGACTACCTCGAGCCAGGATAAAGCAGGAATCCTGCATAACCCTCGTTCAGTTAGAAATCCTAAGGTTGGCTAGTGCAACCCAAGAAGTTGGGAAGGATAAGCAGGGACCTCGCTCTTTACAAGGTTTTGCCAGACTGGAATCCCAATTATCCCACCCACTACACTGGCCCTAGCAATAGTAAGAGCCTTATCACTTTCTGCTGTCTCCAAGAAACGCATGCTTTCATATGTCTACTTTATCTCACATACAATTTGCATTTCCCTGTGTCAAAGTGAGAGGATTAAGTCCCACATGTGCTAATTTTAATATCTTTGTTCTTTTCCTCTTCATGTAAACAATGAAGAACTCCTCTGGGCATTGGAGTTGAAAATCAATTCCTCTGAAATAATTTTAATTTCTCTGCATTTATCATGAAATAAATGAAGCAGAATTTGTCTCATTTGTCTCATATACACAGCAATTAGACAATCATGAAAGTGCATTTATGAGATTTTTCCAAATTTAATCCCAATATAAATAAGTCATATCCAGGCATAACTGACCTGTATATTTTCAAAACTGAAGCACAGAGATATTAGCTAATTCTACCAGTTACTATCTAAACATGAAGTAATATCCAATTTATTTCTCTAGTCTTTCTTAATAACAATATTTTGTCAGTGATGTTAATTTTTAAAACATCAGTAATTGTAGACCATTTATCTTATATTAGGCTTTAGTTCTCTCTCAGGGCAGCGGACAGTCATTTCTGCCCCCTCAAGAGATCCTGGTTCCACTGGGAAATATCAGAAGTAATTAAGAAGACTTCTATGTTTCAGGGAGAGGGAAGAAATCTATCTTCTGAAAGGTAAAACACAATGAAAACCAGGTGACAGCTTCCTTGATATTTACAGTTGACTATGACGTCAGTCAGAAGGGTAGTGCTGATTGATTTTAATGGCAAACAGATGAGCATGCTTATTGATTTTAGAGACCAGTTACTTCACAAATGGCAAAGACCATTAATACACTAAAATCATAGCACTGATGATGCAGAGAATAAAAAGTGACCTTACATTTAAATCCCTTCCTTCCAGCTAAAATGCAAGGCTCTCTGGATTGGAACGTACTCCCTGATGAAGCTTTCTAAGTATTGTTATTATTTCTTGTTGTTTATTAAAAGGCAAGATCTCAAGATTCACCAAAATTAAAGGAGGTTTTGTTAAGATCTCATAAATTAATTTTTTTAATAATAGTTCAAAAGTTTGGTAAGGAACAACAAAATAGAACTTGGTGTTTTCTTATAGGCTGCTATATTTAAGGTTTAATGAAATGATTATGAAATGGAAATCATAATGAAATGGATTTTCAGGCAGAGTTACTGAAGTCTTTCTAAAATGGTCTTAGAAATTCTTCCCTTTCCATTTTGGCCAAGCAGATAGAATTAAAAAAAAAAAAAAAAAAAAAAAAGTAGAAAGTAGATAAATGAAAAACAGGAAAAAGCAGGAAAAAACATAAGAAAATGAGGATTATTAGAAACAAGGATGATGAATGAACAGTGCTCTTTTTTGATTCTTCACCTTTTTTATCAATGCAGTTTAGATCACTCTCTTGTTAACTCAAAATATAGTGAAGATCTTCTGACATTTGTAAACTTTCTTCAGGAGAGAACAATGATTTTTTTGTCATTGCTTTCATTTCAAGATATTTTTCAATTTTCAAAAGACTCCATGTAAGAAACTAAATGAAAATTAAAATATCTACATCTTGTCAAGTATTCCACATACAATGATTTTGAGTTTTTAGTAACGTGTGCTTGTATAGGGCTGACCACAATTCTGTCCTTTACCAGTGCCAGCTGACCACACCAGAAAATCGTATTTATGCATCCATAAAGTCAGAATAAGCATATGCAGTTTTCTTTGTTGAGTCATATGTAAGACTATTTGAGAATATATGAGTGTGACAGCTTTTCACTCAGCAGGACTCAGTCAATCCTGTATTTTTAACCAACTCTTGTATCATTAAATGAAAAATACATTTCATATACTGCATGAAGCAACAAATGACCATCAGTTTGAGAATTGATGTTCTTTGACAGAGTCTCTGGTCAGAAAACAAATATACTTTTCTATCAGCTGAGGAAGACAAGTTCTCCTTTTGCAATTAAACAACTTTTTGTCATTTATCAAATTTTCTGTAAATGAAAATAGGAACATCTCCAATTTTTATCAACTGTATTTAGGTTTATAGGATAAAACATCATGTCTTAAGAACATAGATAACTCTGGTTTCAGAGTTAGGATAGATATCAACATTAATCTCTCCAGGAAAGGATCATGCAATTTAGGGAGACACTGAATTGCATATTTATATTTGTATAGGAAATATTCTCAATCAGACACTAGCTCCTACAGAGTTAAGTAGAAGCTGGTCTACTATCAGGTTCGGGAGCTCCACAGTCTAACCCTAAAGTGCTGTTTTATACAGTGACATTCTCAAGCAACAGTCAGTCTACTTTCTAAGGGTGTGAACAGAATCTTTGTTTCCCCATGGTAAATCACTTGTAGGCCAAGAGCTGCTGAATGTGAAGTATTATATTTGTTTATGTTAACACCATTAGCATGCCTAGCAGGGAGTAGTGGTGTGGCCAGCTTAGTCTAGCTTTAAGTAATCTATCAAACAAGCAGCAGATGTATGATAACAGCTGTCAAAGTTGCAATTTAAGGTACAGGGAACTGTATCTTCCATTTTAATTATAGTCACAATTACTATAGAAACACTGGCCCCAGTGGAGCTATGCCAATTCAAACTATCAGAGGACACAATCCACAATTCCTGTATATCAACATATTTATACGTATACGAAGCCAGGAGTCCATAAATAAATATAAATTTTATGTATTAGGCCACTCAAGAGAGTTGGTCAGTCCTGAGATTTCAGAATTCTGAACACATTAGGCCATACAATTAAATTGAATAATAGCTTTTGTCAATAATTAGTAAAATACATATTGTTGTCAGCATGTATGTGTGTATAATAGGTTTCCTCCATCATCAAGTCTAATGAAGTCAAAGCACTTAAATCAGCACATAGCATCCTGAGGTTGTAAGAACAGCTGTTAGGAGAGGTCAGAGCTTCTCCTGAATTTTACAAGGAGGCAGCATGTGTGCTGTTACCTCTTGTCCTTTGTGGCAAGTTCAAGTTCTAGGGGGATCTAAAAACCCTGAACCAGTATTGCTCACAGTGGTATTTTGGTAAGTGCAGGAAGTTCTGGCTGTTGCCCTCTATGACATATCTTTGAAGAAGCCATGTGCTGCTCATAGACAGTTAACGTTCAGGTGTCAGGAAATACCCATTCTGGGAACAGCCTCTAAACGTAGAGTCACCTTTCCCAGAAAAGTTAGATATTCAGAAAAAGTTTTGTGTAAGGACTAAAGCATAACATTAGACAGGCACGCACTCTACTCTAGGGAAGTAAAATATAAGCAAGATGGTAACTAAAAAGACAGTAGTATAACCTACATTAGAGAGAAAACTTGAAAATCATGGCTGCTTTATAGTCTTCCCAGTGGCCATGAATATGTTAGAAAATACAGCTGGAAAAAGAATTTTCTCTTTCACTCTAAGGGTTTTTACGGCAAGAGAAATAAGATAGAAATACCTTTAATCACAACAAAGAAAGAAAAACAGTGACCTTAGTAAGAAACAAAGGGCCAGATTCTGGTCTGGTATAAATCAGACGTTGGATGCCTGGCCTGGGGCATCCTGTGTCATATGAGAGAGCTTGCACGGTATATAGCTTTCTCCCTTACTCCCACTGCGTTTGCATGCAACCCCAACTGTAGTTCTGTGGGGTGTTTTATTCCAGATTCCAAGCCTTTGAATGCTGAAGTCATACTAGGCAGAAGCAAATCTTATTTCATAAGGTTTTGTGTGATAAAAATAGACCGTATTTTAAAATGTAGCTGGCCAAAGCAAAACTTTTTTTCCACCTACAGCCAATGTGACTGTCTCTCCCTGCTAACACAACATAAAGTACAGTAAAAGCCAAAAAAATCTATGGGGGTGGAAGGGAGAAGAAATCTTGTGCCAGAAACCTGCCCTTTTTGATTTATTTGATTTCACCTTCACAAAGACAGCAAACAACACAACTGTTTTTTACACCAAGTCATTGTGGACTGATCGCAGTAGTCTGAAAGAAACAATAACTGATTTCAATAATTAATTCCTTCTGACTAAAGCAGTGTTGCTGTTTATGCTCTCTTCCTGAGGCCAAGTAAAAAAGAACTTTAAGCCAGGAGTGCATAAACAGTAACATTACTTTAGGGAGCAGAAGTCCCCTAACATACTGTTGATTTGGGAAAGGCTTTTTTTTACCCCCAGGCTACAACGATTTTATTTTATATTCTCTCATGTTGCCTCAGGATGACCCCAAGATTCTCTCAGATTTATAAAACAAAGGAAACAAAGTAGTGAATTAGCTGTTTTGACAGCAGAGAAAGAGCCAGAGAATTTAAAAATATAGTTTCTACCAACTATATTTGGTAGATCAAAATTCTCCTAAACGTTGAAATGTACTTCAAATAATATGTTGAAGCAGTGTAAAATTCAAGTGAGAACAGAAATGAAAACATTCTGTGAGGAATTTCTTTCATTTGTTGTCTATTTTCATAGGACTAGAGTTGTCTTTCTGCATATAGTTATCTCAGCATATTAAGTACAGAACAAAAAGCGACTTCCCATTATAAATGCTACAACTTCTTTGTTGGAGTTTTCATGGTAGTGACACTGATAACCATCATGCATGGCCTACCGTGGGTCTACCAAGCAAAATTCTCACAAGCATTACTTTTTTTTAAAGAGTATGTTGTTTAGAACATAAAATCTGCCAAATTCATATCAGGGGCTAGCCCATTTCACACCAAAATGATTTTGCTATCACATGCTTAGCTTTCTTGTATCTTGACTGTATCGCAGTCTGTGTTTTTCACTTGTCTGGAATTTATTGCTTAAATCTGCTGTAATATCAAAGTTTTATTATTAGTGTTACTCCTATAAAAATGGTATAACATAAAATAAAGCAATCTCTTATTATTCACATATATTTCACATTAACTCCATGCAGGTACAGAACTTGACCTTGTGTGACTCCACTGGTCCCTTGGTGATCAGGTTCCTGCTGTATAGATCAGAATAAAAGCAAAACTAGACCAGATGTTTTTACCATTAGATAGATTAGCCCAAAACTAAAATTAGGAAAACACACTGGATCTGATTTACTATCAGTATATGATCTGTTGCTGCACAGGGAGCACTGGATAGTGGAGCAGAAGCAAATGGCAATTTATTAATACGGGCATGGGAGTTCCATACCCTCACCCCTGACTGCTCTAAAAATGCTGAACGGAGGGCCCCAGTCTGGTGATGAAAGCTGGTTTTTGACAGTAAAAGCTCAGTAAAAACAACATGAAATAATTTTTAAAATAGTGCATGAGAAAGTATTGGCAAAAATACTTATACCCACAAAATTTGCTTGTCTACAGATATATAAACACATATAATTTCAAACTTTGCTTTGAGTGTTTCCTTGAAAAGATTAATTTTCCTGGAGTGTTGTAGTGAGCCACCAGACAGTAACATCCATTTGATTCTGCTCTTGGTTAACAAGACTCTTCTTTCACACTATTCGAACTGTGTTTGTTAAGAACTTTGGACTTTGGATAAAAATATAAACTTTTCACAGAATATTCCAATTTTGGCATAACTAAATTACAGCATGAAAATTTCATGCTCTGAGGCAGGCTATTATGAAGTTTCAGGAATATAGGAGATTTTGTCACAAGTTGCATATTAAAAAATCCTTACACTCATATAACAACTGCAATAAAATATTCTCAGGATGTCTTCATAAAACTTAATCAAGCTGCCCAGAATTCTGTGAGATGGGCAAAGACAAGCATTAGAGTTGTTCAAAGCTTTTCAGCCAAATACTTTATTCACCAAAAACGTAGATTTAGGTGAACTGACACTGTTTGTGGATTCAAGCTCAGTTCATATAATTGCTTGTGCTGAAAACTCTGTGTGTGTATGAGAAACTGTGTATTGTGGGACTGTTTTCAAAAAGTTGGAATTTAAAGAAAAATATACAATATTAAATGAAACACATTGGGTTTGAACAAAATGAAACTGGGGAATTTTCGCTGTGTCAGGGAAATGACAAGAAATGTTAATGATTGTAAAAAATTATTTTAACTGTTCATTTGACGAGTGGTTAAAAAAAAAAAAACAGGCATGTGCTCTAAACATCATCTCTGTTTTGTGCATAAGTGAACTGAAGCCTTACATGTGATTTTGTGACATGGCCAGTCAGGGGCAAAGTGAAGGGTGAAATTAAGCTTTCTTTTAGTAATCTACTGATTGGTTTCCTGGTTGGTTTCCTATTGACTCAGAAAGCATTACCTCCTTCACAGTAGCGAGTATTGGGTGCTAAGCACCTAGCTTTTATTTTTTCTTTTCTTTCCTTTGGGGCACAGCAATATCAAAGTCATTTTCTGTCAGTGTTAGGTGGCTGCTGAAACACGTTTTTGATTATAGCAGTGGCATGAACTGTCCATATACCATCTCAGGCAAATCACTGTTTTATTAATCATTGCTCCAGTATGGAGGTAGCACAGACCTATTTATACTCTAGCCAAACAGCTTGATTTCTCTGGTATCTGGGTTAAACAGCTGATCACAATAAGGGTTGCCAGGTAGCAGCAATGCTTATAGCAAGTACTGCAAGGTAACTTCAAAATGCACACTTGAGGACTTTGCAGCTGGTGTTTGAAACCTGTCCTAGAGCAGATGGGGAATACTCTCTCAGGAGTACGTGTTGACTTCTGAAAGTATGCTAAGCATTCCCAAATGCTAGTTCTGCTGGGATTCTGTCTGCTTTAGAGAAAAAAAAAAAAAAAAACAACAAACCAAACTAAATGGAGGCTTTTACTCCGCAGTTATATCTCCACTTTGTGGTCATCTGCCAACACACTCCTGCATATTTGAAGCAGTTCAACGTACGAGTGCACTGCTGTGCTCTGCTCTGTGCACTTACATACAGCCTTGCTGGTCTTGCTGAAACGAGGGGTCTCCAAAGAGGTGCAGCAGTCACCATGTCTACCCTGGCAAGCTGTCAGTTTCAAACCACTTCTGTAAATGAGCTATTTATTTCTCATGTGTGATATAGGGTATATTCTGTTTGTTGCCGTTTTCTTTCAGACATGCTTCCACTGGAAAGGGAGAAGAACTAGCTTTGGAGGGAATTATGGTAAGAAAGAAGCTGGTGAATCAGTTTTCTGTTTGCCTCCATTAGTATTCTTCACATATTCTCTGTCCTACCAAACCTGCAAACTAACAGTAATATCACTGCAACTGCCAACTTGCTGACTCTCACTTAATCTATCCCTGGGTCTCTTCATCCACTTTTTATCACACCTCACTGTGTTCTATTCATAATCACATTCACCGAAAAATTTGAAGTTCATTTTATCTCTATAAGATCATGTCAAATTTTATCCATATTTAACATAAATATACACTTTCATGCGTGCATAAATGCAATATGCATTCTTACTGCAACACAATGTGCAGTGAGAACGTTCTACATCTGGTTAAATCTAAGGAATTTAAAGAATCATAAATCTTAGATTTGGGCAATATCTTAGCATAAATATTAGAAAGATTTTTGCCATTTGCAAAGCTACAGCGCTAAGTGTTTCAGAAATACAGAATAGTGCATCGAAGGCTTAAGGAGTCAGAGAGGCTATTTAAGGAGATGCTGTCCATTCATTGAAAGCGGACTAATGAGCAACGCATTTTCTTCCTGTGCAAACCAACTGCTCCTGTTTTTACTGCTTCCATCCACTGCTCTGCAGCCTAGCCTTTGCACACCTTTGGAAGTTTAAACAAGGATTAGGCAGAGAACTAGAAAGGGGCTTTCTGCTGTTATTGCCGGCTGCTGGTATTTTAAGTGAAGATTCCAACTGATATTCCTCAACTGAGAGACTCAAATTAAGGAGATTTGCTGACTGTTAAAGTTCCATTTCCACATCAGAGGGAGAAGCAGTGTGACACGCTCTGCATCACAGCGGTGCAGTTTTGGCCAAGCTCCAAGTGAGCAAGGGCTGACTTAGATCTCAGTGGGTGGCGGCCATTACGCATTTTGGGGAGGCTATTTAAAACTGGCATGTGAACTAGTTCTATCAGAGAGGAGAAAGTACAGGTAGTAAAGTCACCCTGTGACATCTGCCCTCCTGCTGCGGGTTAACATACAGAAATGGAGCTATCTGAAGCACAGAGCTGTTCACAAGAGGGAAATCAAACAAAACAAATTGGAGATAATTTGATGTTGTTAAAATCAGAACTGTCGCACCAAGAATTCCTATGAAGTAGGAGTTGTAAAGGGCTTCCGCTGTGACTAAGCATTTGGCAAAACAATGAGATCACTGCAGACCATGCCAGAATGATTATTCTTACCCTTTAAACTGGTTGAGGATATCAAGTAAGCATTTTGACAGACAGTCCTGAAAATGATGACCGCTTCTAGTTAAACAGAAATCTAGAAGTCAAATTTGCCTTAGATTTCCAGTTCGTTAGAAAAATAAAGTTTGACACAACTAGTAGCAGGTGAAATATTTTTTAAATATAAAATTTCATCACTGTGTAATGCCTGAAATCATCATCCAATACAGATCCTCTCTGCTATTAACAATAGGATACAGGACCAGGAAGAGTACTGCTGCTTCACCTGCGGTGGTCAAAATCAAACATTTCTCAATCCAGTTGCTATAGAACATGTTAAAAGACTGTCCTGGTTTGAGGTAAAGCAGGACCAGTTTTGTTCAGTAACTTTGCTTGTTAGCTGGGCCTGTTGTAATGTTCACTAACATGTACTCCATATTTTTGTAAAGCTTCTATGAACTTACCACAAAGTAACCCTGTTAACTCAGATGCTACTCTATAATGGATACACAATAAGAAAAATAATGTTCCAAGACAAACTACAGATGATAGCTGATATTAACCGTTAAGGGGAAATCTTTTGTTACATTTTTCCATATTTTAACTCAGCAGAAACACTGTTTTCTTATCAGTACTTCCCAGAGTCATAACATTATTACTCACAAAATTGTACCCAAGTTTGTCATAAAAATCTGTGCTAAAATGAAACCGACTGAACACTTGCATCTTAAAGGAATCCAAGCTCAAGACCTGTAGGTGACAACTGCAACATTCACTGGTAGCAAGCATTACCTCAAAGCAATTGGAGATGAGGAAATCAGCTGTGGGGCAAATTGGAATTTATTAATGGTAGCAATTCCAGTGAGAGAATAAAAAGTATAGCAAATTTCAAGGAATTATAATCAAAAAATTCAGTAATATAGAGGTTCTTGCAAAAGAATCTCTTGGAGCAGACACACTTTCTCTATGAAGATAAAAGGTACCAGGTTAGGCTAGTGGTTCTAATAATGCAACAAAATGTGAATTTGGCTAGCTACCGTAAGGATTAATAGAGACTATGACAATAATGTAGTAACTGATAGCTATTTCAAAAGTAAAGATATTGTAAAAAGCTGAATTCCAATGGCAGTACATTAGTACAAATATAGACCTTCATTTCTCTGTTGAAAATCTCAGCAAATGATGTAAAAATGTAATGACTATCAATAAATACTTAAGCATAAACACATGGCCAGCTATGACAGAGTCCAGATTTAATTGCAGTCAACAGCACAATGCAAACTCATGGTGTGCAGAGTCATCAGCTATCCCTAAACAGGACAGATTACTGTTTAAGTAGGTAACAGGAGCTAAAAATCTCTAGAGCAGATGCTCCTTTCTGTGGTAATACAACAAAAATTCTGGAAGAGAAAGCTCTAGAATCTTAGAAGAGAAAACAGGACTGCTTGTTTTTCCTAACATCTCTGCAGATACAAAATTTGACTTGCCTGGAGCCTGGATTTACAAAATGGCAAGTCAAAGGAGGAAGCAAAGTCAACAGCACTGTCATCATCACCTTTGAAAGAAGGACAGCTAGCAAGAAAAGGTCAAATGCACCAGTACTATCTGCTAAGTGTGAAGGAATCTGGGTTTACCTTGAATGGTCTGTTTGAACCAGAATGTTCAATGGTTATCTGGTCTCAGTTTTATGAGCTTCTCCATGATGTTGCTATTTCCTTTTCCTTGGAGGGAGGAAAACAGACACAAATTTGGCCATGTAGGTCGCATGAAATTTATGACGATATTTTTACCTCCTGAGGATGTTTTTATACCGGAAGAACTCAATTGTATCCAGGAATACTCTTACTGCATTTAAGATTATAATTTTGTTTCTTACTTGTTCAATAGGAATATAGGAATATGTGCTGCCTGAAGAACAATTTGGGTAATCATTATTAATTAATAGAAACTCACTAATTATTCTACATAAGAAATACATATCTAAATCTCAGAATTTTCTGACATAAGTTTAAAAATTTATTACATAAAACAAAGCAATATTAAAAAAAGGGATTAGCAAATAATAAACTGTTAAAATACTTTGAAACATATGAAAGTGTCAGTTTGCAGCTCAAGAGTGTAAGGGTACGATTAACACTGCTGTACATTGAGCTGTTCATGAAATCAGTAGTCCAAATTTCTTTACTTGTTTGTGTGTAAGGCATAAATCTAACTCCTGTTCAGCTGGTTTTCTTTTAATTCAGTGTAAGGCAGGCAAATTTGCTCGAAGTCTGTAGGCAGTTCTCTTTATGGCAGACTTTTTACAGTGATTGAATTTCCTATATGGAGAGTCTGTTATTTCACTGTTAGTGATTGCAGTTTTCTCGAAGTGTATAATTCTGCCATTTGCAAGTAATGGCACTACTGGGATGAAACCTTATTAATGTCTAGTATCATACCTAAAAATAATCATACTGTAAACCCCTTGGAGTTCATGACATTTCAGTTTTGCTGTACTATGGACATTGGGCTTCATTCTGATGTCGTCAAGACTGTTTTAATACTGGTGAAACACTACTGAAATTAAAGAATGATTACTACATATGTATGCAACAGTAAATAGTTAAGTCTTTAGTCAGTTAAGTCTTTCAGTTTTAAAGTACTATTTCAATACAACTGAACATGCTCACAACCTATAGAGTGGCTCTGTGTCCTAGATATTTAATCTTTAGACAACGGGGCTTGTGCATCATGTCAGATGCAGTGATGGAATGTGGATATTTCTTACACGTGGGGAAGATAGACATGATAAGAAAGCGTTATCTAGGACTTACTTTTCTTTATTGAAGTTAGCATAATTCACAATCTAATCATTTCTGTACTCTGCATCTAAGGTAAGTATATAGAAGACTTAAATCTTTAGTCTTTCTTCACCCAGTTGTTCCTTCTATTTATTATTTAGCAATTATTTTTTTTAATTTGGGGTATATAATCTTGTGTCAAAATCGTCCCACAACTATGACTTATAGTTTTAAAAATCTATTTGGGTTTTGAGGCAGGTTATTCTATTTGCAGATATTAAAAATATCATATTAAAATTTTATTCTAGCTGATGTTATCAGAAGTTTTAGCTGTGGGGTTTTTTTGAAATAGCAAAGAATTACAAATGAGAGGTTTTTTTCTTTAACACGTAACCAAATAAAAATGGAGATTTTTGCATATGGGCAATTATAAGTAGTCAATTATGTTATTCTTCTGAAGCTTTCTCAGTGATTTATTGGAATATGATTAACTTCATAAATTTTAACATTTTGATCATTTAAATGATATTATCTTAGCAGAACATAGTGTTGATTTTATCTTTTTTTTTACATAGTTTTTTTTTTTAAATTTCATGCACAACATTGGACATCTGATTGAATTCTCTTCAGGTTTCCTTCATTTAACACTGCCTGAGTATTTTACATTAAACATATTGGTTGTCTGCTGCAATTAGTATTGGCTGTTTGTTCAATAGAATACATCGGCAGTTATCAATGATTCCTAAAGCCATCTTAATACTGATATGCTGCAGATTCTAATGTCAGCCATCAATCACAGTTCTGGATGAAAAATCTTCATTTAGTCTTAATAAAGAAAAAGTGAAATTCTCTCTTGTTTAATGATTGCAGAACCAAACTTCAATTATGAACCAGTATGTCAAATCTTTTGGTAGCAATGAAATAAATGATCCAGTGATTAAAAAGTAAGAGATAGATTGGGATTTGGGTTGCAGTTATAGGTAAATGTGTCTTTAAGGAACCAGAAAACAAAAACAGTTTGACATTGCAAGAGGGCAAAACACATATTTGACTCTCATAAAAATCTCAGAAGAGGACACTTCCCTTTAGTCAAGCTTGTTCTTGGCGTAGAAGAAGGTTTGGAATAATGAAACGTTTTCGTAGTGTTTATGTTCTGTTCACAAAAAGCAAATTTTCTGTGTATTTTTAATAAATAAGTTGCACTGCAGCCAAAAATATCTCAGTAGTCTTCATCAGTGTGTCCTTCGGATGGAAACAGAAACAACAGGAAAGCCCTTGGATATTGGCTAATAGAATGAGCTTGAAGAGATTACCAAAATATGGTGCTGTATGTTGGATGTTCATCTGTAAAGTTAAGAGCCCAGTAAGATGGACTGCTTGTAAACATCCTGAAGGAGACTAAAAGAAACAAAAATGCAAACAGCACTGAGGTGACATAGCTCACATTCGGAAAGGTAATCAAGTATAGTACAAAAGTCTTAGAATACCACACTTCTTGAGGAGAATCTGTTCACTTGGATAAATTCTGTGAAACTGGTACACCAGTAAAGACATCAAGTATGTGAAAACAAAGTTTCAAAACCACTCAAACAAAACGAGAAGATTAGAGAGACTCCAAAAACTTGCGGACTCAAAAATTTCGGAGAAGTACAGCTGTATGTTTTTTTAACTAATTATAATGTTAGAAGAGAATACTTGAATTTTGAAAGGTTTAGACCGAGCACACTTCTTATCACTCTGTGCCAAAGTGTGATTGACTGGTCTTTATTGTATATGAAGGATAGATTTTACATTTTTTATGTAGGTAACACTTCATAAGGATTTCTACTGAATTTGATGTCTAAGCCCTAAGCATGCTAGATGTGGAACACACAGACTATTCATAGACCATTAAGCCTAATCATTCATACCAGTTATACTTTTGGATGCAAAAAATATGCTTTAAATATCTGAAAAATACTTATAAATAATAAATACCTAATGAAAATTGGGAATTTTTCTGCTTTTTCCAATGGGCCTAATAAAAGATAATACGACCTGCCTTGCTAGTAGCTTAGTATTATTGTGTCTACAGTAAAACCAATAGTACTAGCTAACCATATATACTGTCATTGTACCTCTCCTATGAGGGTGAAATGGCCAAATATTTATGCATATTACATTTACTTTATATATTTGTGTTTTGCCCATTTTGAAAATTAAAATATAAACATTCTGGTAAAAAAATCTGTTCTCCCCATCATGCCACACAGTCAAAGACTAAATCACTTTTGCCTTATTTGATATGGTGTGTATATGCATGTATAAAATACATTAAATGCCTTTGTTTTACTGTATCGTGAAATTAAAAAGCATGCAGTCTCTGTAATTACATTGTCCTTTGCCGTCTCTTTAAAAAAGAAAAAGACTGTGTTCAAATTTTCCCCCTGTTTTATTTGCACCCTATTAACAACTGTTACTAGAGCTTTAATTATGCCCCTGTGATTGCAGAGATGCGGCTGACTTGTGTCATTTTCCTCCCAGGGGATGCTTTATAATTACCAGCATCCATCGTGGCTGCCTGTAAGCTGATGCTTTTTTATTACCAGTTCAATAATCACTGCATCCTTGTGAACATCTGCTCTACAAGCCATGCATCGGAGGTCCCAGTGCCTGTCACTCGATGCTCCCTTGCTGTGGCGACCCTTTTGCCCTCACCTTCAGTTTATATCTAATTTGCTTAGCAGAAGCTTCATCCAGATTGCCTCACAGGAATGCAATTAATGCTCCAGATTTGCAAACAAAGAAATTTTCCCCCTTTTTTTTTCTTTTTGTCTTATTATCTTAATGTCATATCCTATAATTTGTATTCACAGCAGGGTGAATCAATATAAATCCAGAGAAAAATATATTATTTGGCTGGCTATCTAGCTACATAACAAAATGTAAGTGGTGAGGATTTTTTCTCCATGAACATTCATATAGTATTCTCAAATAAAATATAAATATCAAGGCTTTCTGCACACATTTTCCTACAATAAAAGTTGTAGAAAACAAGGAAATGTTTTCTACATGAGAATTTAAATGTTTTATAAGCAAGAATTTTTTAGTACAAGAATTTAAAAGGCAGGAAATCTACTACTTTTATAAACAGGTAATTGCTTATATTTGTTTGTATTTTTATATGGAAGTACATAAAGTCTGAGTGAATGTCTTTTGGCAAAAGAGGATTACTGTTAGTTGCAGATATGGGTCGTGTGGAGATGTCCAAAGTAGCTGGGAATACCATCAACTTGTCTAGTTGGTTCTGTCACTCATGAGGGATGAAGCCTTTAAGCCACGCAGGCTTCTGCCAATATAAATTTTTATATTGGCCTACTATAGCCAGGCAATGTACAACAGACCTTCAAATGAAAGGTAATGAACACTGGATGGCAAAAAATCAGTAATGTTATTGTTTTTCTCCACATGTTACTGTAATTTACACGTGTACCTGATTACAGATTTTCATCTAACCTAGCAAAACTCTTAGAGCAGTGAACACTGATATTATCTCTCAGGAAGAAGGATGCTAGAAAATTAGTAAGCGCTGCACATCTATTTTGATAAGCAGTAAAGTACTAATTGGAAACACACACTTTTTCTTGGTGGACACTTCTCTGCAGTTTCTGGTAATTTCAGCTTTGTTTCTTGTTGATTAGAACAACCTCGTATAATAGCATGATCAATGGTTACAACACCTTATTTGGTATGTTTCTGTAGCAATGCTCTAGATATGAAATTATTCAAAGGTTTGAATACAGCCTTCAAAGGGCTTATTACAAATCCTGTGAGCCAGTTCAAATGAATATTGCTGTAACTGCTGTGCCTAGGATGGGTATGAAGTACTGTCACAAAAGAGGAGAGGAGAGGAGAGGAGAGGAGAGGAGAGGAGAGGAGAGGAGTTAGGGGGCTGGAACACCTTTTGTATGAGGAAAGGCTGAGGGACTTGGGTCTTTTTAGTCTGGAGAAGAGAAGGCTGAGGGGGGATCTCATCAATGCTTATAAATACTTAAAGGGAGGGTGCCGGGAGGATGGCACCAGTCTTTTTTCAGTGATGCCCAGTGATAGGACAAGAGGTAACGGGCACAAACTTGAACGTAAGAAGTTCCACCTAAACATGAGGAGGAACTTCTTTACTTTGTGGGTGGCAGAGCACTGGAAGAGGCTGCCCAGAGAGGTGGTGGAGTCTCTGACTCTGGAGACATTCCAAACCCATCTGGACACCATCCTGTGCAGCCTGCTCTAGGTGACCCTGCTCTAGCAGGGGGGAGTTGGACTAGATGATGTCCAGAGGTCCCTTCCAATCCCTGTGATTCTGCGATTCTGTGATTCTGTATGGTGGATCTCAATAAAAATTAATGGTCAGGATATTATAATGTACTATAGTGATCAGAGGTCAAAGGCCTCTTTAGTATAAAATAGAGACCATCCTGACCTTTCTCTATCTTTAGGTCCACTCCTAAGAGCATAAGGGATGCAGAGTCCAGCTGTTTCCCTAGTAATTCCAGACTTTAAAAAGTTACTATAGTAAGACAGCAGTCTTCTCATAAAGCACAGCAAGGGCAGAGCCAAGTTTTTCAACCTTGCTTTGCTAGTAGGAACATCTAGAAGGGTGCAGTGTACTTACATCAACCATGCGAAATTATATTAAATATACATATATATATAAAACTACTAGAAAGCAAGCATGGCTTATCCTCAGAGATGATACCCCAGAGACTACTCTTGCCCATTTTGTGCCTGCATGACAGGTCCTACCTGAAATCTGAAATACAGCAAGGACCCTGACTTGCGGGCAGATCTGGAAATGCCATGAAAGCATCATTATCTCAGAAAGGCATGGCAGCATCACTCATTGCCCTCCTCTGAGCAGGAAGAGTGGCTTCAGGGTTGTAACTTGCTCACAGCGGGCATATCCTTGTGTCCCTTGTCGAGTCTGAAAATACAGTCTTGCTAACAGGTCCTGCAGCTGCTACAGCTGCTGCTGGTGAGATGTAAATCTGCCTTTGTCTTTAGTAGGTACTCTCTCTCCCCGTCTCTTCATTATTTCCCAAAGGGACAGCCATGTCACCCAAAAAAGACACTCACCACTCTTAAAGAAACACTGTCCTGTTCTTTCTTGTGTTGAGGCAAGCAGAAGTCGAAGCACCTCTCCTCTGAGCAGTATTGCACTGCTCAGCTGAAACTTTATAGCCTTTTGGGTTAAACAAAGCGGAGAAAAAATGATTTCATTAACTTATTTATTGAAAGACCTTGTCTGTATGACATTTAACACTTTTTATAGACTGTAAAGCACAGAGTTTAGTCAGCTAGTTACTCTACTTGAATGGTTTTTCATTCTGTGTGCTCCAAGATGAAACATCCTCCAGTGTTTCAATGCCATCTGTAGATGCTACCATCAGTACCTCTCTTGTAGGATATGGATTGTTTTTTATATTTAATGCTCATCTCCTTAAGGCTCTTCAGATTAGATAATTGCTCTTGCATACTCTTGCCTTTGTGCAAGATGCATTACATGGTGAAATGGGATTTTCCTTTCTAAGAGCAGTAGCTTTTTTAAAAATCTGATTTTTTTTGCCTTTCGCTTCATATTGTTTGGACCTTAATACAATACAGTTCTTTATAACCTTTTAACCTACCCTCCTATACTGAGATGTTTTTACTATGACTGTAACTCATATACTTAGAAGCCACGTACATGAGGCCAGCTTTTCAGAAGACATAAATCCCATTGAAATCAGCTGGACATAAAGAACTTACTATTTGGCTAGATGAAATGACAACTTTAGAATCCTAAGAATAAATAAATGGTGATAAGTCATGTGTCACGATTTCACCCACCACTATAATTTCAGAAAATTGTTTTTCAAGACGATGACTAGATTTGTTAATTCATCTATTCCCATCAGAACTAAGAAATTGGAAAATACTCAAGACTAGAATCAAATTTCACAGTATGATAAGGAACTGACAGATGTCAGAGAATCATGAAGTGTTCCTGATCTCACAGTGATTGTCAAGTAACTGAATACCAACCTTTAACAGAGGCATATAAGCTTTTAAGTAATAGCTCTTTTCTAGTACCAAAAACCAGCTAACAAAACAGAATTTATTTTGGTCACTTACAAATATAAGTCAGTTCATTATACTAAAAATAGCTTTATGCTCTAGTGGACTAAATATAATAAAAATGAGAAATCTCTGAATTCTAATTGCTACTGATATTTATTTTACGTAGCTATTCTTAGGAAAGCTACGTAGTTTTCTTATGTTTCCTTTTTGCTACCCAGAAAAAAAAGTGTGTAGTTCATAAGCACTTATCTATGTCAGATGTTGTGATGATTGGTAAAAGTTTGTTCAGCTTTTAATAGAGTCATCTTGAGATTCTTACTGAATAAGTTTCCCCTTATTCTATTGATCTTTAATTTTTAGATAATAGTTTTAAGTAAGATATAAACTGTACATTTCTCAGAGAAATAGTATTATACAAATAATTATTAGTAAACATAGATAGATTTTGGAAACACCAGTCTGGTGCATAGATTGAATGTGGTAACTAATTTATAATATTTGGTCTTGTTTCTTCCAATTGAATATATGTCAATTATTTGTAAAACAGCTTACTCAGACCTACAATGCAAGTGGGCCACACATTTATATAGAGAGTTTATTGACTTACATTAATAATTGCTTTAATAAATTATTGGAGTTCTTTGAGGATGTGACTGTTACGTTTTGTGTGGGATATATGGCAGATGGGTGCTGTTTAGAGTATAGACATTATTTGAAAATAGTGACACAGTGATGCACATGCACACACAAAAATAGAGGGAGACATAGCAGCATGACATGTAACAAGGATAATGAACACACCTGTATGATGACACAAGATTTGATTTTACAAAGTTATTAGGTTTTTTTAATGGTAAGTATACTACAGTTACGGAACCAGAGAGATTGTCTGAGAATACATTTTAGTTTCATAAAAATAATCAATAGTATGGATATAATAGAGATCATTGAAGACACTAAAAAAGGCAACATGAAAATAAATAAACATTCCATAGAATATTGAATAAAATATGTTTAACTATGTAATAGAAAATCAGATTTGATGTACAAATATGAAATAATGGTTTTAGCACTAACAAACAAGGCAGTGAGTGTTGAACAGTGAGAGCAGTGATAATTACTAGTGAAGAGAAAGACTGAAACTTGCCAGAGAAAAATCATCATTAGGATTTTACTGAAGAAAATGTCTGATGGAAGAACACATGAAGAAAATACCATGGGAAGCAAAGTTTAGTCAACAAAATAAACTGCACAAGGCAGTGGACTCTTTTGTAAATATTCTGTTCCATTTCAGTCATATATTTTCAATGAAATACCCCGATGATATCTATATCCCTATCTTTTAGGTGAATACAAGCAGGATAGGACATTTTTGTGTACACAAATAGGTCCTAATAGGAAGTAAGACAGTACTAATTAGAAGGCAGTTGAGACAAGATAGTACGGTGAGCCTAAACTCTGGAAAAAATGACCTTTATAAAGAAGGAAACAAATGGCATAAAAGTGGAAAGTATATTAGAAGTATATTCTGAAATTTAGCACTGAATTAAATTCTATGTATTTGTGAAGACATTTGGAGAGGAAACATGGAAGTACTGGAAAAATCCTACAAGTTTTCATTTGGGTTTTGTTTTTCTTCATTATGACTAATGTAAAAGTATCAAAATTTTATTTCATTTCAAATGTTATTTGAAAATTTCTGATATGATCATGACAAAAACTTTAGCATCCTAATAAAATGTTCAAGGCTACATATGCTACATTTCTTTTCACAAGCCAGTTTATTGAATGAGTTTGAAACAGGAAGATATCTATATTACGTACAAGTAGGGCCAGATTTCTTATTTATTGAAGGTAATAATCATCTGTCTACTGACTCAGATGTGCTTTTGATCAGGTATTTTGATACTTCTCTTTGCTTTCTTGTATTTTGTGCATGTAATTATTTGCTGCCACCATTACTTTTATTTACTAAAGATCCTTAAAGAAGTCTCCCTTTAGATTATTTCTCTTCTTAATATATAAAGAAAAATCCTAAAAGTTCGTTTAACTTACAGCAGTGTAATGTCAATCTTTCCTGAAAGTGCAGTACAAACAAAACTAGAACAAGTACTTGTGTTACCTGAATAAGCAGTCAGATGGATGCTCTCTGCAACAACAAACTAATATGTGCAATATTTGATATAAAATTATTAAAACACAAATTTGTAATTTTTTTACTGTAAGTCAAACGGCAAAGTTGAAAAAAAGTCCTTTTCACATTTTTAAGGCTCAAGAAAAGTTTTACTTGCCTACAAAGACTTATCTGGTTTTAAGTCAAAATTATTCCTCCTTGTCAGAAAACAGGTATATTTCAAACTATTCAGATGTCTTTATTTCTGCAAAATGTTGGAAAGGGTTGGAATCTGATGTAGAGCTATCCTGCACAACATTTTCAGTAACTGAATTATTCATTCATTTTACAGAACAAGCTATATGCTTTTGCTTTTTTCTTCATTAGAAAACCACCGCTTCTTGCACAATGCTGGTTTAAATGTGTGTCACACTGGATCCTGGTGGTTTTTGATTATGAGAACACAAATAAAAGCAGTGTAGTGTAGCTTTTCTTCTTCAATATGCACTGCATATCTCCTGTCCTAAAAGTGTACAATATTTTCTATGAAATTCATGTTACAATTTGTCTTAAAACCAGTGAAATTTGTCAAAGTGTCTCTTTAGCTGCAGCAACCCATTTAGAATCCATTATCCATTGATGTTGATGAGAATTTTTCCAGTTGTTCAGAGCACCCTTGATTAGGTACCAAAACCCACACCAATAAAGGTATTTATGAGGAAGGTTCTCAGGACGTGGACAGGTAAGGTTCTGCAACAATTCATAAAGTTAAAAACTCAAATGTGAGAAATCAGTCACATGAACATACAAAACATCCTCAACATGAAGCTTTTCTATGTTAAAGCACCAACAATATAAAACCAAAATCACCTACAATAAATCAATTAAAACCCAAACAGCTTTGCTGATATATTACAGAACTGGAACAGAGGAAACATATAATGTGTCTTTTAAAAAATAAAAGATGATTTGGAGGGAGAAAGGGAAGCATTTGGAAAAGCAAAGCTGAATTATGGCAATGCTCTAACTGGAACTTGGGAAACAAGCAAATTACATTACAGTTTCTGAAAAAAATATACTTCAATCTATCTGGTTTTTAGTAAGACGAGAGCATAAACTTTACTTTCATACTTTCATGGCCTTTTTTATTAATTCTGTTCCTTTCTTTCTCCACCCCTTCCTCCTCCCCCCCCCAAAAAAAACCCCAAAAACCTAGGAGCTTCTAATGTGGATTGAATGCAGTATTTCACAGACATGCTGGTATAGCAGTACTGTAACTGCAAATAAAAATATTAAGATTCCATGCAAACAGAAGTTTAGATCTTGTTCAAGCCAACTCAGGTCATTAGCTTTCAAAAGTGGATATACCAAGTGCAATGGCAAATGCTTGAATTAAGGTATTATAAGTGCAACTTTTTTTTTTTTTTTCAGTGTGGATAATAAAGGTCCAACACCATTTCAGTGAGAAAGGTTTCTGCCAGTACACTCAGGCAAAAATGTCCTCTGCTGTTGTTCTCTTTAGCCTCTTGTTTGAAAAAAGAGTATGTCCTGCCTAAGCAGCGGTGGCTCAGTTTGAACAGTGCCGAACGTGATGGCAGTTTGGACAACCTGCCAAACATTTTGAAGTAACAGGCTGCATATAAAAGTAAATGAGAGACATTACTTCTTAGAAAAGCAACCACAAATCTTATATGTTCTCTTTTTATTAGTTACTTTCAAAGGTTTTTTAAGCATGTGTAGATTGATAAGAGTTGGATACCCGCATATTCAATAGTATCTTTAAAGGAGTTAAGTCCCACCAAAAACTTTTCTGTGTAGCTAGTGATTATGGGGTTCTTGGATTTTATTTGTTTAATTGTTACATCAAGTATTAGCTTTATCCTAAATGAATCAAAGATAATTATAACGAGATATATTAGTGTCCTATTACTTTCATATCAGTAGTTAGGCATGAGGCCTACTATTGTCCCAGTGACACATAGATGAACCTATTGAATCTTGCTTCTGCTGTTTGGCAAGCGTGTTCCCCTTGTCAGTGGCTAACCCTCTCATGGTGGAAGAACTCTACTGTCTCCTTTGAAACCTCTCAGATTTCAAAAATGCCACAAATCACTTAGCAGCAGCCCCCGACTCCCCCACCCCCAGTCATAACACAGAAAACAGGTATTTCAAAACACTCTTAAAATCATTGCTCTTGTACATTGTGTTCTCCAGAATGATAGTTTCTTTTTTTTTTCCCTCTTTCTGTAAAAATGTTTTTTCTGAGTATTCCTTCTCCTCAAAGTACCAGAGATTAGCAGCCCTACAGAAAAGGGCTGTAAAGCCCTGATCCAAAGCCTACGGGACAGTTTCTGTTACCTAATGGAGGCAGTTTAATAAAGAAGATTTCAAGAACTGACACGCTGAGCACTTTCCTTATGTACAGAGAAGTTCAGGTAAGGAAAATTTTAGTTCAAAACCTGTTTTTACACCTGTTTGTAATGTGGATAGCCTTTAAACAATTATTCTTCATTCATTTATTCAATGAAAGAACCTCAACGGACTCTGGCATTTATTTAATATAGATAAAATGCTAAGCTTTGAATTAAAATCTCTATTCTGCATGTTTATTGAAAATTCATAGAACCACTTGGGTTTTGAAGAAAGAAGCAGAATCTCATGAGAAGAGGTTCTTTTTTTTTTCTTTTCTGCTAAGACCAAATATCTTAAGGTTACTTCTGTTTGAGTTCCTAATAATAGTACAGGTGGCTTTGCTCTTTTGTTTTTGTTTGGCTGGTTGTTTTTTACCTTATTTAGACCTGTTTGCATAACACCTAGCAATATCTGCCTATGGCATATAAATTACAAACAAATAGAATCACACCTGCTAAATAATAAGCATTTACTGAAGAATGCCGAATTTTAGGAAGAAAGCTGTAGGTGTCTAATGGTTTTCGCAATATGCAGTGACCTCTCCACAACGTGGAAAACTGCAGCCAATTTTAACATTGCAAAAATCATGGAATCATAGAATGGTTTGGGTTGGAGGAGAGCTTAAAGATCATCTAGTTCCAATCCCCTGCCATGGGCAAGGATACCTCCCATTAGACCAGGTTACTCAAAGCCCCATCCAGCCTGACCTTGAACACTTCCAGGCATGGGGCCTCCACAACCTCTCTGGGCAACCTGTTCCAGTGTCTCACCACCCTCACAGTAAAGAATTTCTTTCTAATATCTAATCTAAATCTACCGTCTTTCAGTTTAAAACAATTACCCCTCATCCTACCGCTACACTCCCTGGTAAAGAGTCCCTCCCCATCTTTCCTGTAGGCCCCTTTAAGTACTGGAAGGCCACTATAAGGTCTCCCTGGAGCCTTCTTTTGTCCAGGCTGAACATCCCCAACTCTCTCAGCCTGTCTTCAGAGGAGAGGTGCCCCAGTCCTCTGATCATCTTCATGGCTTCGCTCCAACAGATCCATGTCCTTCGTATGTTGGGGACTCCAGAGCTGAATGCAGTACTCCAGGTGGGGTCTCACGAGAGCAGAGTAGAGGGGCAGAATCACCTCCCTCGACCTGCTGGCCACACTTTTTTTGATGCAGCTCAGGATGCACTTGGCTTTCTGGGCTGCAACCACACATTGCCAGCTCATGTTGAGCTTCTCATCAATCAACACCCCCAGGTCCTTCTCCTCAGGGCTGCTCTCAATCCATTCTCCACTCAACCTGCATTTGTGCTTGGGATTGCCCTGACTCACATGCAGGACCTTGCACTTGTCCTTGTTGAACTTCATGAGGTTGGTGCAGGCCCAATTCTCAAACCTGTTAAGGTCCCTCTGGACAGCATCCCTTCCCTCCAGTGTGTCAACCGCACTACGCAGCTTGGTACTGTCATCATACTTACTGAGGGTGCACTCAATCCCACTGTTCATGTCCCCAACAAAGATGTTAAACAGCGCCAGACCCCATACCGAACTCTGAGGAATGCCACTTGTCACTGGTCTCCACTTGAACATCAAGCTATTGACCACAACTCTTTGAGTGCGACCATCCAACCAATTCCTTATCCAATGAGTCGTTCATCCATCAAATCCATGTCTCTCTAATTCAGAGACCAGGATGTCATGTGGGACAGTGTCAAATGCTTTGCACAAGTCCAGGTAGATGATATCAGTTGCTCTTACCTTATCCACCAACACTGTAACACCATCATAGAAGGCCACTAAATTTGTCAGACACGATTTGCCTTTAATGAAGCCATGTTGGCTGCCACCAATCACCTCCTTATTTTCCATGTGACTTAGCAGAGTTTCCAGGAGGATCTGCTCCATGATCTTGCCAGGCACAGAGGCGAGACTGACCGGGGTGTAGTCCCCTGGGCCTTCTTTTTGCCCTTTTTAAAAATGGGGGTTACGTTTCCTTTTTTCCAGTCAGTGGGAACTTCACTGGACTGCCACGACTTCACAAATATGATGGATAGTGGCTTAGCAATTTCACCTGCCAGTTCCCTCAGGACCCACAGATGTATTTCATCAGGTCCCGTGGATTTGTGCACCTTTAGATTCCCCAGATGGTCTCGAACCTTATCTTCTCCTACAGTAGGCAGTTCTTCATCCTCCCACTCCCTGCCCTTGCCTTCTGTAACTTGGGCAGTGTGACTAGAGCAGTTGCCGGTGAAAGGCAAAAAAGACATGGAGTACCTCAGCCTTCTCCATATCCTGGGTGACCAGATCTCTCATTTCCTTACAGAGAGGACCCACATTTTCCCTAGTCTTCCTTTTGTTGCTGACATACCTGTAGAAGCTTTTGATTTTGCCCTTGATGTTCTTGGCCAGATTTAGCTCTATTAGGGTTTTAGCTTTCCTAACCTGATCCCTGGCTGCTCAGACAATTTCTCTGTATTCCTCTCAGGCTACCTGTCCTTGCTTCCACCCTTTGTAGGCTTCCTTTTTGAGTTGGAGTTTGTCCAGGAGCTCCTTGTTCATCCATGCGGCCTCTTGGTGTTTTTGCCTGATATCCTCTTTTTTGGGATGCATCGCTCTTGAGCTTGGAGGAGGTGATCCTTGAATATTTACCAGTTTTCTTGGGGCCTTCTTCCCTCCAGGGCTTTATCCCATGGTACTTTGCCAAGAAGGTCCCTGATGAGGCCAAAGACAGCTCTCCTGAAATCCAGGGTAGTGAGCTTACTGTGCACCCTTGCCACCCCAAGGGTCTTGAACTTCACCACCTCATGGTCACTGCAACCAAGGTTGCCCTTGAGCTTCAGGTTCCACACCAACCCCTCCTTGCTGGTGAGAACAAGGTCCAGCACAGCACCTCTACTTGTTGTCTTTTCTCTGAGGTCTGCACTACAGTGTCTCTCTTCAGCATCTCTGTCTGGGTGAGGCATCGACTACCGCTGGGCTAGATGGTGCAGACCCTCCAGCCCGAGCTGTAGCCTTTGCTCTCCAATGAGTGCCCAGCATTCTGCCTTGAGGGTCAGGTAGGATGAGTGCCCTTGACCTGTGCAGATGGTCACAGAACAGTGCCCAGTTGCTTGGTTATGTGTCCTTCAAGTCTCCCACTTGGCCAGTGGAATGCCCTCACATGTGAACTGCTGCACAAACTGATGCGCTGCGCCCTGCTTGCCTGCTCAAATACTGATTTGGTCACCAAACTGAGCAATAAATACAAAGTAACCCAGCAATAAAACTGAAGTAACTGTTAGAAATTACCTGAAATCTCAAAAGAATGGGTTTCAACGTTCTTTTCATTTACTATGATGTTGAAAAACAGGATTGTGGCTCCATTGAGCTAAGAACTGTACGAACCAGCTTTGAAATGTTAAACGTAAGTCAACACTAAGAAAGCCTAGACAATACTCAGTTGTTACCAACATCAAACAATCTGCATGTTGCTTTAGAGTCATCATTACTACTTTCTTAATAAGCAGTAGTAATTAGGTATTTTTGGAATAATATTATTAAGTTGCGTATTTGCAAATCAAAAACCCGGCAGAAAATCAAAACCTGGCCATCAGTAAAGAGAAAAACTCTTAACTCTTTTTCTGCTGATCATGTCTTTCTATTGCTCTTTGTTTAACTTGCCCCTAAAATTGACAGATGGTTGGGATATTCTGCATTTCTTTGGCCAAACAAATGTATTTTATTTGATTGGCCTGTGAGAGTTGATGACAATTCAAGAAATATTTCTCAGAGGAACCGTAGCCTTTCTTCTATGCCTTATATATAGAGAGATTACGTAAACAAATACAGGGTAGCTTTTGCCTAGAATAGCATTGCTCAGCTTTTATGTTCTCTACGAAAATTGTAGCTTCTCATGGCTTAGAACAAATGCAATTAAAATATCCCATGCTACACTTTCAGGTAGAACAGCAGCCTTGAAATGCTTTTATCATTAACAAAAACTCTGAGGGTCCTTTCACAGGGATTTTTCTGCATTTTTCAGTGCCCTTTGTTTGTTTACAAACTGCTGAAGGAAAATAGTGCTGTAAACTTATAATGCAGGTTTATGATATAAAATGGGCAACAGATTTTGGAAACACCTTCTGGTCTTACAAACATATTTGAATGTAAATGTGTTTACTAAAATAGCTGACTCAAATACAACCAAATTGTTACTGGCTGGAATTAAATAGGCCCAGTTCCATACCAAACTTAGCAAAGATGTGTAAATTCAAAGATTTATATTTTAAATGAAAAATTAAATCAAAGATATTCCTGGGAAATGGGAAGTGTGAATTATTAGCCTTGGGTTTTCCCTGAAACAACCCAAATACCTCAGTCAGAGTAAGTAAATTTATTTTTAACATTAATCTATTGTCAACCACCCAAGAAGAATGAGTGTAAAGTAGCTTACACATAAATGTTCACCTACAGCTCTTCACACTTGATGAAGCACTGCATTACAAAGCTGTCTTAAGCATGTATTTGCATAACATAAAATCAGTTAATTTTATATCAATAGTGATGGAGATAATACTGTTTTTTTAAAACTTTAAATGAGTGAGGCGTTCTGTTGTCTCTGATCTAGAAATATGCAGAAAGCCTCCAGCATACAGATCACTAGAGACCCTTTTCCATATAGGACTGAACACTGGATAAGATAAAAGAATTATATTTTATGTGTTACAATACACGTTGCATATTTATGCACAGATGTAGTAGTATATACTGTACACATAATTGTGGATGTCATTTACCCTAGACTTTGCAATAGTTTTGGAACTTTTAGAACTTAGCAGAGGTTAGTAGGAGAAAATCCATTAAGGAAGAGATTATGTCAGTGGAGAGTTATTTGTGTAATTCATATAATATACTGTGTTGTAATATTATTGTAACATTGCAGTATAATGTTTCATTGTAATTGGTCCAATATATATTTAGATGGTATAATAAAGTTTTACTATAAATGCACCATAAATATAAATATATTGCATTTACAAATTTTTCTTGAAAACTGGAAACAAAATTAAGTGGTTTTTTAATGTGGGGGAATTTGTGCTCACCAGGGAGCTGTTTCTAAACAGGAAAGTCAATGTGGTGGGGAAAAAGGCTGAAGATTTCCAGAAAGAGGCATTGTTCTCTTTCGGGAATACACTAGTTTAAAGCATTCCTTTGAAAGAGAAGGAAGTTGCTTAGCCCAGGAGGGAATAGAAGGTCAGAGTGGATGCTAAAGATTGAAGATTTGTTGCTGTGCAAGTACAGAAACTTCTATAGCTTTTTTTTTAACAGAAATATCTTGCTAAGTAGCATTTTGGCATTTTCTAGTTCTAGGTACCTGGACAAATTCCAGTTCATGTAATTACATTGTTACCTACTATCTCCCTCCCTGCAATTTCAATTACTTTCATCATTCTTCTCTCATATCCTGTCCAGAGCTACTGAAGATTTCTGTATTAACAGGACCTATGTTCTAAACAGAGCTAATAATAAAACAGGACCCATCTCCTAAACAGACCTAATGATATTTCTTAAAACCGAAATGGTTGTTTAAAGTCTAGATTCATGCAAACAAAATAGCCTCATTTTTGCCAAATTATTCGCAAAATAAATTTGATCTAAGTAGAAATATGATTTAAGCAATTCTTTTCTTATTAAGTTAAACATTGTGTTTGACTCAAAGTGATCCCTTTTCAATTTTACGGTCCACTGAAACTTCTGTGACCAGCACATTTGGAATTAGCAATGAATCAGTTATTTAAATCAATGACATTTCAATCGAGATAGGATTTCACTAGATAATTAAATATTCTCAATGGATTATTTGTGATTTTATGGTATTGGTGGCAATATATGGTAAGAGACTGAGGCCTAATCTGGAAGGTGAGACAATGCTTGCACCATGGCCCAGCTGAAATGTGGTGCAATTTCCCCTGTCCTTGCTGGTGCTAATGGAGGGCTGAAACCCCTCAGTCCTCTGACACGTTGATAAGTAAATAAACCCTAAACTGTCAGCTGGAGCTCCTTACATGGCTTAAGCTCTAAACATACAAAATCCTTTGAAGTTAACGGCAAAGTATCCCTCGACTTCAGTAAAGTCAAAGTTTCCCTCCCTCGTGTTGAGACACAAGAGGTGATTACTGCAGCACTATGGCCTGATCCCAGTGAAAGCAGGAGGATGCTAAGGGAATGCAACCAGCTAACACCCAGCCTTCCCCTTCTGGAGGCCTGGAGTGAATCGCTGATTGTAGTCAGAAATGAAAATGAACTGCTACGCCAGAGAAATTCAGGCCTGGACTAACGATGGAGTTTGCGGGCTTGTGAAACAACTCTTCACAGTATCAGCTTCGTAGTACAGATTTCATCTAAAGTATACGGAAAGCAACTCAGGAAATAATTCTTTCGCTTTCAAATGCTACTCAGAAAGTGAACATTTAAAAAAAATATTTGCACTAAAAATGTCAGAACCCATTTTCAATGTGTATCAAGAGCATGGGAAATCAGACACAGAGAGAAATTTGAAGCTAACTTACTTTTTCTTACCTAAGGCAGTACTAATTTATATTTATATATTGCACTCTGATCTGATCTCAATGAACAGTTGGCTAGGTACAATAGAATATGTTACAGAGAAAAAGAAAAATTATGGTATATACCTTAAGATGTTGTTGGGAACATCTTCTTTGAAAGCAAGCAGCACTTTTATCCAAAACATTTTGAATTGCTAGGCTTATCCTTTCTTACCAAGATGCTTCTCCCTTAACTATGCCTGTGAGCCTGAGTTCAGTAGTCCATGGATCTTTATACTTACTTTCGGGCAAGCATCACAGTAATTCCCAAAGATACAAACACAGTAGTTTCATACGGTATGCTGCAAATGTGGTCCAGTTTTGGACTATATGTGTTATCTCGACGTTACAGGAAAAGTCCATTTCTTAACAGTGAAGCATGGAGTTTATTTATTGTGCTCCTAATGTGACATGTGGAGTTCAAATGATAACAATCTGACTTCACAAAATATCCTAAGGAAAGAGGAAAATTGGAGTCTAATCCCACAAACTCTATATAGCTCCTACTGATTTCAGGGAATGATTTGCCTGTTATAGGACTGTGAATTAGGATTTGACTATTTTCTCCTTATTTGTTCCTTTTATATCATGTGGAGTATCTGTGTGTTATTAGAAACTTTCAATCAAATTTATACTAGTCTACATGTGAGCTTTGTATTTGCTGAAATTTGTAAACACAATTGCATAGTTTTAATGCAAAGAATGAGAGATAATACATTTCAGAACCTTCATGTTTTAGCAGCAAACACACTCCATGTGTGATCTAACTTTCATTTGCTTGCTATTAGAAGTAGCATGTCACCAGATCCAAAATATTTTAGAACGTAACCACAATAGACATGTATATCAAACACATATCATTAAAAAAAGATTTTGATTGAACAAGTCCTAAGTGAAAGCATGAGTAATTCAAAAGTTTTGAAGAAGCTATTGTTAAAAAATATTCTTTGTTCACTCTAAATGGAGAGATTTATTGTGGCATATATGCTTTCAGAATGGATTTTTTCCTCTTGTTTCTGTATTTCAGCTATCTTACTGACCACACCAGCTCGTTTTCATTTTCTAAACCATAACACTAGTTAGGATAAAAGAAACCTCAGATTCTTACCAGATAAACATATCTTCTGTTCTCAGCTTTACACATTGCTGCATTGACCTTATTTGCCAGCAGCAAAAGAAACAATGCATTTTAAGAGTTGCTATCCCAGAAAGAACCAAGTAGTACAGTATTTCCACACTTATCTCCACAAGACCATAGTTTCTTCTAAATTATTTCTTTATACAGCCAAATGTGTGGACCTAAAAAAAAGTCTCCCTGAACTTCTGAACCTTTCAAAGCTCGAACAAACGCTACTCGTATCCCAAAATCACTAACATCTGCTCTATTGTCATCTAAGCAATTTTTAAGGAGAATCCAAGGACCTTTCTACCTGGTTTCTGGAAATAAAACAGTAGGGTTATAAACCTAATTTGGAAACCTGTGCAATCCACAATGTAGACGTTTCCAAATGTCATCCCCTCCCAGGATCTGTAGCTGGAATGAGGAGCAAGCATTGTGTCTCTATGGGTAATGCATGCAAAATCCAAAGGTTTCCAGCTATTTCCAGACACAGGATCTTCCACTACAGCTTGCAAGAGAAAAATAAGTCCTTGTTTTGCTAGAATCTGTTGAGATATGCTTTTATGAAACATTGTTTTTGACTTATTGGTATTTTCCCCCAAGCATCTGTTCATCTGAAAACTGAAAGCCAGCTGCACCCACTTTATCAGCCCTGGTGTCCTCAGTCCTGTTACTCTGTACTGGTTCTCTCTCTAATGAGTGCTAACTGTCTCCTCTGCTGATGATTGCTCAGGACAAATTTTCTGAGAGGGATAACAGCTGCCAAAAAGCAGTTTAGTGTCTGACAGAAAATTTACAATGAAAGCATAATATAGTTTTCGTTATGGCTGAGTGCTTCATTTAAGATTGTGTACTTCAAGCACATGCCTGTCTATAGAGACTCTGCCTGTCTATAGAGACTCTATCTGCACTTTCTGTTGTGCAGAGTGTATGATATCTGTATCTCACAAAAACTCTGGACATTTGGGAAACATTAGTCTTAACAGCTATACTGAGAAAATGTAATGAAGGTTATCCCTGCCCATGGCAGAGGGGTTGGAACTAGATGATCTTCAAGGTCCTTTCCAACTCTAACCATTCTGTGATTCTATGATTCTAAGTTACTGTTTTTCCAGTAATGTTACAAACCTCTGTGTATCATTTAAATTTTTGGGAACATTGTCCATTGTTCTTTGTCCTGCAATAGCTTGAATCTCTCAGTTTGAATGATATGTGGAATTGTTTTGATGGGGAGCTGCTCTGTCATCTGAGCTCATGGGGGAGATGGTGAGAAAGTCTTGAGGCTCTCAAAGTTAACGTAAAACCTTACAGCAAAGTATTTATCAAGGAATACAGACTAAGGGGAGGCAGTATCCAACCCCTGGCATCTATATTTGAGTGTGTGAGGGCCAATTAGCCTGCACTGAAAGCATCACTAAACTTGAAGAGCGGTTTAGTATGTGAATTGGTGGGGCAGAGAGACACTGAAACACCACCCATATTAAAATCTACTTTAATTCCATACAAGGTGCATAATGCTGATTTAGGTCCTTTGGGGAAAGTTTTTCCTCTCATTCTCTGTATACCATTCTGTATAAAATGGAAACCATGTTATCATTAAGATCTTTCAAATTCTTGCAAAGGTACATCGATGCATCTTTTTCACAGATGGCCATGAACAGTAAGTTTTACTTTAATATGCATAGGCTTCAGATTTTTAGAACTGTTTTTAAATCAAATCTATTCTCCATTAACTGTTTTCAGGCAGCAGTGGTGGCTTGCCTGTTCTTGCACGTTGCATAGTTTGGTTCAGAACTTGCTCCACCAAAAAACCCTTCTAGTTATGACAGCACCAAACTGCCAAAACTCTCTTTCCAGGGTCCCATCTGTGAAGCAAATAGACAGAGGATAAAGTAACAGCCTGTAGCCCTTTCAATCATTATTTTCATTGATTATATCTAGGTTAAATAATGGGAAGTATACCTATGCCTACACAAAATGCAACTAATTGCTTTGCATTTCACTCAGCTCCTTAGAATATACCAGTATTCCCATGCATCTCAACATCGCTAACCTCTGTAAAATGCAATAGGAAAAAGTGGCCTAAACAAACGAAATGTTGATCTGCCTTTTATTAATTTCATTTTTTATCTTCTTGTATACAGACGTTTGACAGCTGTGACATTCATGGGCAATGCATTTGAAAAAGAAGACATAAATATTCAGAGACATATTAGAATGCTGTTCAATGTAAGCACCTGTCTACTTAGTGTTGACAGAAAATCATTTACTTTGCTTTATGCATGTTCTCTCCAGAGACTACAGAGGTCCTATTTTATTTAAAGAGCTGGTCCCAACATCAGTACTAGCTCTTGAAAACGCAATATATACAGCTAATTATATTTATTAAGGAAACAACTTTGGTTTATATTTTCAATAATACTTAAACAATTTTTTCAACCTCTACTTCAAAATTTCCTTCCCTTGGGGAAATGAAGGAAGAAAGGGAAAAGGGAATGATGAGTAGAAAAAGTACAACCTCGTGATGTCTTTATTTATGACATCACAAAAGATGATATAGAAAGCACAATATACTGAAAATAATATATCATAAAATATACGTAATCAAAAAGGGATCACTGCCTAATCTTCCTTTTGATGGCCAACGCTCATATAAATAGTTCCACTAACTTTAAGAATTGACATAGATACTGTGCATTTAAGCATAAAAAATAAGGGAAACAGATCTTTAATGGAACTGTATTTAAAAAAAAACCTACTTAAAGCATTATGAAACTTAGATGTTTTTCTGTTTTTTGATAGTTTGCCAAAAGACTGGTGGAAACAAGAATCATCCAGTGACTGGGACCGCTACAGATCTCAAAAAAAAAAAAAAAAAAAAAAAAAAAAAAAAAGAAAAGAAAAGAAAAGAAAAGAAAAGAAAAGAAAAGAAAAGAAAAGAAAAGAAAAGAAAAGAAAAGAAAAGAAAAGAAAAGAGAAAAAGTTCAGAATGAACAGCCTAATTTTTAGAACATTTCACTCCATTTTATTTTACCTGACGTGAGTATGTAATGATGTTAACTTAGCCCTGATCACATAGCGTGGGTGAGTGGGGGAGGTTTGAGGAGAGCATAAAATTCTTGAGAGAAGACTGAGATGCCACAAAACCTGACAATGCTGCCACCTATAGACCAAAAGTGACAACATCAGCTCCGCAAAGCCATTCAGAGGGGCAATCTTAACAGCAAAAAAACATGGTATAAAAGGAGAAGAAATGTATGAACAAATTCAGACTCCTGCACATGGTTAATTCACCTGGTGAACTGATGGAGCAGCTACTTTGGTTTATCTAGTTCAATGCTTTTATATAATTTAATTAGGATCATCACACAGCAACCTAACCTGTCTACAGAAATTATGAGCTGCAAGTCCAGACCCCATATGAATCCTTTTGCTCAATTAGAGCTAAGCAGTTTTTTATAGGAAGATTTTTTTTTTCCTTAAAGTGCACACAAGGAGCAATGGAGCATGATATGCCTTTTTCTTCACATTAAGGTAATTATGTAAAGGCAATAATATTGAAAATACTTGCTGAAACCAAAAATTTACACTGCTATTGCAGACATTTAAACCTGTCATTTTTAAGATATTGGCACAATTTTCCTATGCTATGGGAGAAACATGGGTGATTAGACCTAATGCCTTCAGATATCTTTATGTCACTCTCCTAATATTAGCACTTACTACTAAAATACTGTGAATAGTCTAGAAAATTAATTTCTGAAATCTGTTTGGAAATAACCATCTGTATTTACACCTATAATTGGCCTTTTCATTGGTGTTTCCACTTATACAATATATATTTTTCATACAATAAGTCAATATTGCTATTTTATTGTCACTTCTGGCAAGGTCTCTCCCTTTTCAGTCTTACAGTCCTAAGAAGTTAATTCACCCAGTTGGAGGAAAGTAGCCCCTTAACAGATTTACTTCTCGACTATTTAAAAAAAAAAATAATACTCCTCGCCTAATCTGCCAATGCTATGCTGCTATGCAGCAAATAAAGCAAGAAGAATAGGACACAGTGGAGGGCAAGCAGGTAGGTTGTTATCTACGTAGCCACGGAGGGGTTGACGATCACAGAAGGGTGAGCAAATCCTAGGTGCCACTTTCTACTCCAAAAGCTATCTCTGCATTTTACATTGCAATCACTGAATGAAATGCAGAAGCAGCACCCTGACAGGATTCAAAGTAGATAGAAATGGTGCTGGCACACAGACTCCAGGAAAAGGTAGGATTTCTGACAGCCTTTAAGTTATTGGCTATCTGTAGCTCCTTGGAGAACCTACAGGGTTTTTTGGAGCACTTTTCCAAAGCAACTGGCATTCCTCATGTATAGTACCAGAACATTAAAGTAAATCAAGAAACTATTTGCCATGTCCAGGTGAGGTCCTTAAAAATTAGCACCTGTGGAGAGGACAGGAGAAACAACGTGAAAGGAAAGGAAGCTAAAGTCACGTCCCAAGGCTGTGGCAAACAACACCACTCACCATCTGTGCTTTGGGCCTCCACTTTGGTGGCAGGATGGCCAGCATGCAGCTGGCCCCAGCATGCAGCGTGAAGACAAGGTCTGAGACAGAAGTCTGAGAAGAAAACTTCAGCAGACCATGGATGGCACACAAGTTTCTATGTTTTATGTTGGTTCTTCTGTGCATTTAGAAACAATTTGTCTGCTTTTCTTCAGACCTTCCTGTCTATATTATGTCCTCATTTCAGTGTTCTCTGTCTACCTGCACATCTCAAGCATCAGTCTGCAAAGCAGTCAGTTCTACAATTTCCTACATTGTCTCACATTTTCCATCTTTTTTATCTGAACACTAATGAGCTAACTTTCTACAGCAGCATTAAATCTTCAGCACTTGGGAAAAACCCTAATTAAACTAAATTTTGTTCTCATTTATTTTCATATAACCCATGTACCAAAGGGAAGGTCCTGATGTAGCTAACAGCTTGGTGCTGGTAGACATTGTGGACCAGAGGATCAGTCCCACAAACTGAGTAAGCAGCACTTCAGAAAGCTAGAAGATCTTCTTTTATATTTTCTTGAAAGCAATATCGGAGTTATTTTTAAACATATTCGTTAGTAGTTTCTTATTTATTATGCACATGCATAAATGTGAGAATAAGAGTTACCCTATTAAAATCAATAGGAGTACTCCTGTGATTAAAGTTTCATTTATGCTGAAATAAGGCCTTATATTCTACATACACTTTCATTCAATATGTGCATATTGTGAATATTAAATAATGTTAAATTACTCCCTTTTTCATAATAGAATCAGCTTGACAGTTACAATGTTCAAGCACTAAGCAGTACGTATTATGATGGCAGGTCCCTATCATTCAGTAATTTTCTCCATTTTAATATTCTTGAATTTTACCTCTCACAAGTAGATGAAATGATCCTGTCTTTTATAAGTGATTTGGCATATTCCTTAAGACTTTAAATCTAGTAAATAAGACTTCGCTCCCTCATGTATCATTGCCTTTAAGTAACATGAGTTTGTTGAGACTTGCTACTTCTCAGTTCTCTTTAGGAGCATAGTAAGAATGGAGAAATTAGTTCATCCTAGATTCCCCTCTCAGAACAATAAATGGGGCCATCATCTCCACCTTTGCCATCACCATGGAACCATCATGTTTGGTTCCACGGCAATGGAGTGGATGGCTAGAATGAGTCCAAAAAGACAAGGTATCTTGTCTTTCACTTCCCATTAGATACTGGATGCTCTGCTTTTGTTTTTGGGCTTAAAGAGTACTAAAGGTGAAACAGAGAGGGTGTAAGGAGAGATCGTCATTACGTTCTTCTCAGGCACTAAGACAGCACTAAGGTCTCCTTAAGCATTTTATGAAGTTGGAAGTCCATAGATTTAACAGAAGAATGAAAGAATTGCATGAATGATGATAGAGCTAGTAGATCCTGTATACAACACATCTTGCTTTCATTAGATTTCACCACCATGAGTCAGGGAAAGAAAAGGAGTCCAATGGCAGCTCCTGCACACCACTTTTTTAGAAAGTATGTGTTGGGGCAGACAGTGAGCCTAGAAAGTCCAGGACAGGGCCAGACCTTGTGTCTTTTTGCTGGAGATGGCAAGATCTGTGTGCAGTCATCCAGGAGTACAGATTTCTATGGATGTCCCATAGCTAATTTAAAAAACCCTGTTCCTCAGGGTATGGTTAGAAACTTCTGCCTTCTGGAAGACAAAACACAAAGGTGAAATTATTGCCTCCTGCCACCTGAGGGTTAGTACAGCATTTCTGTAACTCAAAAATAGATCTTATCTGTAAACAATCTGGATTTGGAAAGAAACATGCATTACAAAAAGAAAAAAGATCAGGCATATCATCTATGATTCTATTAGTTGTGACTTTATCTGACGACTCACAGGAATGTCACGGTAAACAACAATCCAAAGAGAATAATAGATTCATAAACATTAAAGAAAGAAAAGTCCATTTTGTAGTGACTGTTTCTTTGCAGCACATGATCATACTCTGCACATATTAGGCAATCTATTACTTTGTCCTATCTTATTTAAAGTTTTTCTCCAAAACATCATCCTTGATAGATATTAGTCTAATAGATCTAAGGTAATTCAACCTAATTTACCAGATAATATAATAATTCTGTAATTATCATCTTTATCAGAAAATATGATTGCATTGGACTCCAGAAATGTGTAACTATATTGGACTTAGGTTAGGTTAAAAATACAGTTTAACTAAAATGAGGCACACGTTATTAAAAACTGAACACTGGTTAGGAAATACTGAAAAAGTAATGACTCGTTCATAGGATTAACAACTTCTTTAAATACTACTTCAATTTAGTTGTAACAAGTGCATCAATATAAACACAATAGGACATTCCTACGGGGAATTGTGATTTTTTTAAAAAATTGTCCATATTTACTACAATAAATGTTATGCCAAGAAATTTTATAGATACCAGAAACATAGAAAATACTACACCCAAAGCTAGAAAACTGTTCCAGTACAAAGCATGCCTAATATATAACCTCCCAAATACACAGTATATCCCTAGTAAAGTTGCAAATTATGGTTGCAAATGAGGCCACAAACAAAATTTTGCTCAAGGCATGAATCATAAATTCAAACAATAATCATCTCCTGCATGAGGCACAACTACTTTGTTTACTTCTTATACCCTGTTTCCTAAACATGAAGATGAAAGTAGGTCAAGTAAATTTAGCATCTTTTCACATGAAGTATGTTATGATAGCGGGTGGCACAGCCTGATTTACAATTACATGAGTTTACATGAATATTAAAATATGTGTTTTCACTGTGCTGTGTCATTACACATATTGACATTTTACCTCACAATGACACAGAATCATAGAAAACACCCAAGATTTGGAGAAAGGAGGGAGCAGAAGGGGAGAGAAAAATTTACCACAGTTGCAGCCTGAATGAAATTTCAACATGTTAGGGAAGAGCTTCATATGATGTTGAATGATCTTTTTAAAACTGATTCTTACTATTTTTGTGGGGGTTTTGTAGGTATGTTTATACAGTGAGTTGCAAGAGGAGAAGAGGGAAACTTAGAGAAACCACTGGTTTCTTTTATTTCCGTAACGTGTCAATTTTATTGTAACTGTTTATCAAGAAACAGCTTTTCTGAGAAAATTCCAAAATTTAGCAGCCACAGATTTTATTAACATTGGATGAAAATGCAAAAGAAACTTTAAATGAGAGGCTGGAATCAGAAATTTTGTTGTTCATCATTCTACGACGAAGTTTTAAATACAGTTCACCTAGGAAACTTCCTTGAAATAAAAAAGTGATTAATTTTATTATAATTATTTTCTTTTATGGAAAGCAAGAGAATTTTGGTGTGACTTCTTTTCCAATAAACTACTGTATGTATAAGGTTTTCAATTACACTTCCAGAACCTCTGAAATTGCATACGTATAACATGTAAGAACATTACTTCTGAAACAAACAGGATCCAAAAAAGTTTCTCATCAGTTGAGAATGAATACGTTGTGGAGAGATTAGTCTATCAAGACCAGACTCTAGCTTGTTTTGCTAAATTAAACTTTCTTATTTATCCATCTTTGTTTAATGAAATAAAAGTAACTTCAAGCAAAATTAATTCTGTTTTCAAAGAAGCATGCATGTCCGCATGTATATGTGGAATACACATACAAAATTGATAAAGTAGAACAGAATGGGAGAAGGCCACATATCAGGTAGTAGTTCTTTCCCCATAAATCAGTAACTGTACCACAGTAGATGTAGAAAGTATTTAACAAAATGGTGGGTTCTAGTATACATTCATATCATCACAAGTCTAGTAGAAATTGAACAAAGAGTGGATTTTCTCTTGAGCTACAGAGCTTAAAGCTTCAACTCAACAAGCTACTTTAAAACTAACTCATGACCCAGGGACCAAGTCACATGTTTGAGGTAAGGATGTGGTTAAACACTTTGCTGAGGTACGGTCTGGATGAGGGCAGAATCGGGCTTGTCATTTTACTTTTCAAGACTTCAAAGATTACAAGATTACTTTAAACTGAGGCCTTGGATGCAGACTTTAAGAGTTATTTATACTTAAAATAATACAGGCTAGACAGTCAGTAGTGACAAAAATAGTTTAGTAACAAGAAGCCAAAATTGGGAACATCAAGAATAGAAGGCAGAGCACTTACTACAAGGAGAAAAGTTATATTATCCAGTTATTTAGTCTCACATTATACACTGTCTGTTGTGATGTTAGAAATTATATTTGCACTGCATGTGAAAAACAGGAACATGAAAAAGATGATATCCACGTGTGGAAAGAAATTCTCATGTTTATAAGTGAATATATACAAATACAAAGTTACCAACATTTGTTCATGACCCAGTCACAGTAATTAAAAGTTAAAAAATAGTGAGGAATGGAAGAGCCATAATGTGAAAGAGTTTAACTTTTTTAAGAATCTTAGCTGTAATGGTACTTGAAACAACAAGAGTACAACAAGAGATAGAAATAAAATATAAAAAAAATTATTTTGAAAAATATTGACCAGGAATAGAGATTATGGGCACTGCTATCCATAGGCAGTAGAATAGAAGAGAGCAGAATAATATTTGACACAATCTGCTTAATTACCAGCTGCAATTAAAACACAAAGAGAATATCAGGATGAACAGTTTTAGGCTGTTCAGGCTTCCATCCTCAAAAATTCTTTAGGCACTTACTACTTTACTCAAAAGAGGAGACTATGCTCAGACAAATATAATTTTGTTATTAATGCCAGCAGGGAATAAATTTCCACTGGCAAACAAAAACAGAGTAGACTGAAAGTTGGTATATAATTATGAAGCTGTCCAAAGATGGAATTTGAACATAACTCTCAGAGCAAAAATTCTTACTTTAGCAAGAATGTACAACATGAATATGTTGTCAAGATGGAACCAAAGAAAAATTGAGACAGAGACAACATAGTTCCAATTTTGAGGAGCATACAGATTGGAAAGTATGACATAAAGGTCTAAGTTCAATTTCTTTGGCCAAATTAAGACTTTTTGTATATCAAATGTGTATGTTGAGTATTCAGGTACCATTGTAATGAAGTATTAACTTTCAACAACATAACTACTGCACCATAATAACTAGTTTTCACTATTACTGCCTGACAGGAGTTTCAAAAGTCCGTTCATTCTCGTGAGAAAGAAAACTTTATTCTAATTAATATTTACTCTATGTTTAGTAGATGTGAGAGGAATCTTCCTTGTCTTAAATCCAAAGAAATCCTGTAGCAAATAGAAGTGTAAGCAAGTCTATAAATGATAGCATGCCTGCAACAGCTAGTCAATGAGATTTTTAGTGTTTACCTCAATAGACAAAGTACTAAGGTTTTAAGCTCACAGAACCTCCTTTTTGACCAGGCAGTGGCAGCTTCCTGTACAAACACAGCCTGCCATTTAAATTGTGCTAAATTCCTGAGGAATCTTGTCAGTATTAAGAGGTCTCCCATTCTAATTAGGCTTCATTACGATTTATAGCAGTATTTGAATATGATACAGCTATCTGTGTGTTTTGAAATGTGGAGTGAAATGTTTTCTCACAGCTGAGACCTTGTCTATAATTTCAGTCCAAAACATTTTTTTTGCAGTCAAGTTATAAAATGCTGAAAACAGGGAATGATAATAAAAAATGTAACTTAAAAAAAAAGCCAGAATTCTTTTCTCCTAGTTTGATCAGAATAATCACAAACAACTAATGAGAAATATAAACATATGTTTACTGTGTTTGTCACTGCAGATGCACCAGCAAAAATTGGAATCAAGGGAGTTTTGGTGTCTTTAAGACGTACCCAAAGACTATGGGCCAAAATTTAGAGTTGGACTCCAGGTATATGTTGTAATAAGTAGGAAGAATAAAGAAGCTCTGCTACCAAGTTAAATAATGTTACACAACTATTTCATCTTGTTCATGTCCAAGCAAACTTGGTTTTAGAAAGGAAAAGTTGCTGAAATCAGACATATAGCATTCCATAACAGCTATCTTAATCAAGAGATCATATCATGGGCTCCTTCCTTTTCCATTTGCAATTGCTTTACATGTCAGTGGCAATTTCAACAATTACTTACTAAAAATAAATGCACCATTAGAATGCTGTATTTTTATTTTTTGTTGCAATAAAGCAGCTGAAAACAAGAAGAAGCATCAACACAAGCTGAGCAGCCACTGTCTTTTTGAACAACCTGTTCTTTGCAAATCACAGTTTGAAACTCATAGTTACCAGTGATTTTTAAAAATCATCAGAGAATACACACAACATGTACAACAGTAGACTGGCAGAAATAAATCATACTTTGTAAGTAGACAATAGGATCACTAAACAGTGAATAAAGTCATTCTAAATAAGTTTACCAAAAGATGCAGAACTCTACATTGAAAAAATGGTAGGGCATAGTTACTCATCAGCTACTTGTTATCCCAAGTTATTGCAACTGAGGACTGGCTTTGGAATAAATGACAGTGTATAGTTAGTTCCCAACATATAGTTACACGGTATTCCCAGGATTACCTATTTAGTACCTCGGTAAAATAAATCTCAGTAAAAATGCTCACCTGTGTTAAGAAAGCCAAAAGAATTGTGAAATGCGTTGGCAATTTTAATGCTACTGACACATGCTCAGTAGTTACTGACCGAGATACATATTTCAGCCTGAGTGCTGAAAAGCTTTCAAGGGTGAAAACTTTCAGCCACAGTATAGAACTGTGGCTCTACATCACTGAAAGCTTACATTTCATGTCTGCACAGAAACTGAGCTTTGCACTTGTTCGATTTCTTCGTCTTCCAGGGTCTTTTCTAGCTTCACAAACATCTGCACTGAGAATGAAGCACACCAAAGTGCCAAAGTTAGAAGGCAGAAGAGCAAAGGTTCACATGGCCTGTGGAAAACCGTAGCAAAGGCTTTTTACCCTCAGAAAGCATTTGCCAGTCCTGGATGCAGCTGATTTTTTAAACAGTAGAAAGATGAACAAGTCTCAAGTTTCTTGGCAGTATGTTGAAATGCATATGCACTCTTCCAGGCAGTCTCACTGTATTAAAAAGGATGTATTCATGCTAAGTACCTTGACAGCTAAATTCCTTTTGAACTTTTGCATGCAACAGGACACTCAAATCTACAGCCAAACCTGGCCCTGGTCAGTAACCTGGGAAGACAGATCGTTTGCTGCAAAAATCTGCTGGTCTGGGCTAAACTGTTGCCAGTTATGGTGTAATATCATTCTGGGAGGAGTGATATATTCCTTCAGTCAGCTTGCAGATACTTAGGGAGCTTGATATTAGGCCTAGGTAGGTTTGTGTACTGGAGGGGTCCTTTCCCAATGGTAGAAATTCTCATTTTCCTTATTTAATCCACCAGAAGTAGTCAGGATCTTTCTCTGGATCATTAAAAACCAAATAACTTCATGAAGACTTTTTTCCTGGCAGCAGACTAACATTGGACAGTTAGCAGCAGACCCAAAACCCAGTGTCTACGATGTCAATTATAAAGAATGTTTCATTTTGCACATATGAAATATAACCAACAAATTCCACATGGCTTTTTCCAAACAGGTAAATATCTTCCCATAGGATGAAATATATAAGAAAGGATTAGTACTTAACACTTCCATAACACACTCCACTTAAGGATCTCAAAACACTTGCAAGCTCCTTTCGTTAGAAATATACCTCTGGACTTGCATTCACCACGGGTGTATGCTGTTTTTATTTTAAGGGACTTTTCCAGAAATTTCTTCCTGGCCAGGAAATTACAAAATGTGAATTTGAAAGTTCCATCAAATTCTACTCTCTGATGTCTTCCCCATATCGACTTTTTTTGTAAAGAACAGGGTCCCTCCATGTATTTTGTTGTAAAGGCCAGAGTCAAGATATTCCTTTACAGAGCTACTTATGTGCAACTGGCAAGTAAACAGAGGAAGAATTAAGAAACAAATGGGACATGCTCCACCTTTATTATTTCCAAGCAGAAGTTTTATTGATTTTAAATGAGAATAACAGGTTGAGGTTTTTTATGAATATGCATAAACTCCAAGTACTTTTTGCATTTCTCATAATCACAATACAGAACAACATTGTAGCTCTTTCCAGTCAAACAGAAGGGTCATGTAGATGGTGGTTCCCTGTGCCAATGTGGTGACAGAACCAACTAATACCTAAAACATTTTTAGGTGGGATTATGAGTGAAAGTTATTGTTGCTCTATAGTTATTGAACGGGGTTTTTTTAATAAAGCACGTCCTCAAAATCAACATTTGAATCACTCATTAATATGTGAGAAGCTATCATTCATGACTAGTACTCGACTCCTTTCTAAGTGTGTAAAAGTTGCCATGTCATGCTATTGAATAGCCAGTGCAGCTTCAAGAAGAGAAATAATGAAAGAATAAAAGGAAAATAGAGAGGAAATGTAAAAGACTTGAGTCATGACATATCTAAGGTTTTGTTAATTCTAAAAACCAAGGAGGTACATTTTCAGAAGTGTTTAGGAGATATGGGTCAAATCAAAGTCATTTCCGAAAGAAACATACATAGAAAATTTCTCAGGACAGCTGTTTGCTAATAAACTATTGAATTTACAGATTTTGAAAATAAAAGAAACCAGTAAAGTCATCTAGTTCTTCTTCTTCCCTCCTTTAACCTGCTCAGCAAACTTTAAAAAAAAAAAAGGTGCAAAGTACTGCTTGCTAAAGTAAAATTCAACATTTGAAAAGTGCAAAGTCCTACTACTACCCCCGCTTAAGTTTTGAGCTTGGAAAACTGTATTTACTTAAACAATAACGAGTGAAACTTTGTAACATACTGAGAATTAAAGAAGATTTTGTAACCTTAAAGCTAAAGACAGGAAACTGACCTTTAAAATGGCCAAGGGACCAAGCCCTTGGCATGCCTCTGCAGAGGAGCAAGCAGTTTTTCCGACAACAAAAGCAGTTGTTATGCACCAAGATCTTTAAAGCTTGTCTTTAAATTTTTCTTGTTACTCTTCCTTATTTTTATAGAAAACCTTATGAATTCAGAGAATCTGATTGCAATGAAAATTGAAAATCGTCTGAAAATCACATCTTTTAAAAAGCAGGCCAGTTTTTGTCACACACAAGTCACCCTCATTACCTGTGTCACCAGCAATTTACACATCTTTCACACACCTGAAGCATAATATATCAGACTTTTATTCATATGTGGTATCTTCTAATGCAAATCTGTCTTCAGTGTAAAACCAAGGCTTCTGTGCTGTAGGTGGAAGGAAGGGTGAAAAACACTCTACCAACAGATAACCATCTGGCAGATTCTTTCTCTCTCTGCTATCTCCATGTGATTTTTAGCACTTTACAAAATGTCATTAAGCAAACAGAGAAGACCACAAGCAAACCTCTAGTTTCACAAAATCATGTTTTATAAACTGTTGAGAAACACTGACATGTAATGAAACCCTATTCCCTATATGCCTTCCTCTTTGTAAATTATTTGCTTCCCTCCCTTCGTGTATAAATAAACAGAAATGTGTCTGTATATTTGCTGGTTGGTTTTTGTTTTTGTTGTTTTTTTTTTTCTTTGGTCATCATAATCAAGGGCTATTACAGCAATAGATCTTATCTCCAGAATGGCAGTCCCCTTGCACCTTCAGTTCAGATTTTTGTTTATGCTTGGCTGCAATTGTGGCTGTTTCTGATAGTTTTAGGTCAGCCATGACAGACTATGGGTGACACTAAATAAACAAGCTGGGAGTCTGGGACTGGGAAGGAATGATACTGGTGCTCAGAGTTTGATTTTCTCTGGTTAATCAACGTTTTTATTCAGAATAACTCACTGTGTAAAGTAATTGTTTGACTACGCATATTATGCTGTAAGGTTTTTAAAAAGGTTAGAAAAAGCCCCACACCTCACATAGGCAAGCAGAAAGAACAAATCATTCTCCATCTTGTTTTGGGTTATAGTAGGCTACAGAGATTTGTTTGTTTGTTTAATTTATGTTCAGCCATTTCTTCCTGCCTCCTCCCTTCTTTCTCTCGGTTAAATTCCATTGCAGTAAGTTGATCTGAGCACAGCCTGGCGTGGAGTAGACAGGACACTCCTTACATCCTGCTCAGGGGGATAAAAAATTCAATGACCAATTTACTAACTACACTCACGGAAGAAGGGGTAGAATAAGATCCCACGAGAAGAGATAAAATATCCCACTCAAGTGGGTACCTGTTCCAGCTCTCTTGATTTTACTGTCGGATTTGAAAGATTTTATGCATTTATTAAAGCTCCTGTTTCTATAGTCATATCATTATGTCAGTGTCTAAACTCAGTTTTCATTTATTTATTTTGTTAACTCTATTGCTTGCCCTATGGTCATGGAGTAAACCTTAAAAAATGCATACCCTAAGGCTGAAATGCCAAAGTAATAATAATAAAACTGTATTTTTATGCATTTATTTTTAAATTTCATGAATTTTAAGTCAGTCTTGTCATTAGGAAGGATATGAGAACAGACTCTTAAAGCTTGAGGTTGGTGATGCTGCCTACCTGGGAATGTTACAGAGCCACCAAACCAAGCAACCGAGTGCCTGGCTTTCACATGTATCTGAGTAGAATAAATGTATTATAAATTCTAATTTTCAATATGGTGCTTTTACTGCATACCTGGAATAATAAAGATTCTTCAATATGCATGTAAATTACAAGGATGATAAATGATTTTCATGTAAACTTCCACTTGTTTAGAATTTGGCACTGCAAATGAATAGCTGACAGTCAACCACTGGCCTACCCAGGGGTAAGCAGTGTCTCAGTGCAGTTTGTAGTGCACAGACATCCCTTTCAGAAAACAAAACAAAATGTCACAACGTCCAACTTCTTGCAAAATCCCCACAGAGAAGTGAATGGTTAGAAATCCTACTGTACCTTTACTTCCAGAGAGGTGGACTTTCTGAAACTGGATTATTCATGTTATGTACCTGTTAATGAGAAGGAACTGCCGTGAACAGATCCTTCACCAGCATCCAGAAAGCTGTCTAGGTCCTGTTAATAATTCAGCTAATGTGGCTTACCAAACTACCAACTAAACTATTTCTTAAGCTCATTTTGGTCATAGCAACACATCCTGATGCAACATCTAGTAGCTACCTAAACTAAAAGTGTATGGAAATACCAGTGTGAGTATGATTTTCTTGAGCTATGCTATGCCTACTTCCAGAGCCTATCTTGATTTCTTTGAAAACAAACTACTAGGTTATCAAAGTGTCCAAGTTTAACATTGCCTAGGGTTATTTTATTTTCAAATTGCTTCTAGATCCACCAAAATCATCTCAGCTAAGTCTATGACAACCCAGGCCTTTAGAATCAAACCTTCGCCAGCACTACTATGGTTCAATTAGCTGCGTATTTGCCTCCTGGCCAGATCCAATAAATATGCATGTATTGGCACAGCTGCACCTCAGCATGCATACTTAAATTAAAAATGTTTCCTTTGATGCTCTGGCAATCTTGGCATTTGTTCACTTTGCCAGAAGCTGTATCAAATCACAAAATACTCGTCCAGTCATCATCACAATGTACAATCATGAAAATGTGCTACCAGATTAGACCCTCACATTACATGTGTAGTAACCTAAAATTCATTATGCTTGCTCTACAGTTACAGAGAAGGATGCTCTCATGCTCCTCATGACTGAAAGGTATTCCCATATGCCAAAATTCACTGAATTTTGTCACAACAGCACATAAGTCTTCTATTGATATTAGTTGCACTAATCCGTATCTAAAGTGCTATTTTCGTAACTACAGCAGCATTTTTTATTTAAAAGTTGCATAATGAATTTGTTTTGTGTTCTTCACTTGACATTAGTAGTTTCATGGAACAATGACCTTGCTAGTCACCGATGATGAATTATGAGCTATTTTTACCAAAAGAAGGGAAGTTTGACTGTTATACAGACTTTCTAAACGACGCACTGAAAGGCTCAGCAATAGTACATTTTTTTTCTCACTATTGACCTCTCCATGCCAAACTCCAGTCTAGATAAGAAGCAGAGGAGGGAATACCTGTCGACAGACATGTATACTTGTCATACCAATAGGAATTTCAGGCAACTTGAAATGCTTGAAAGAACAGAAGCCATGAAGGTAGGACCCACGTTTCTGTTTTACTGACAGCCTGAGCCACTGATTATTAACATCAAAGAAAAGACTGACTGACTTCAGTAACCAATGGATCAAATGGTTCTTTATCATATTCTTTTTTTAAACAGTAGGTTGGTACATGCTCATTCCCCATTTAAAAAAAAAAAAAAAGACAATATTTTTTATAAGTATTCAGATTTACCTCCATAGTACCTCCACAGTACCAGATGATTAAAGATATGGTTCTTAAAAATATAGATTTATAGAGGTGCCTCACCAGCTGAGATACCTTGCTCCCAGGAAAATCGGACTTTTCACCTCACATCTCAAGCCATATGATAAGGTCCTCTGAGAAGCTCCTCAGGACACACCCTTTGTGTGAAATCCCAGAATCGCTGAAGTCTATGGCAAAATTTATGCTGACTTTACTGGACCAAAATGTCAAAGCATTGTTAGACTCCATTCATCAGACCATAAGATTTCAGTAAACATTAGCTTTTACTGAATCATCTCCAGCAATGTGAGCAAGGATGGAAAGAACGCTATCCGTTGAAATACAAATAGCACATCTTTATTTTGGTATGGAAAGTATCTTAGATTAAGAACATATATTTATTCATCTGCTTATGAAAATGAATACAGAGAATCATAGTCAAAGTAGGTGCTGCTGTAGTGTGAAATCAGAAGGGCCAGTACTGGCAACAGAAACTGTACTCTGCTTTAAAGCAGTGATAATTACCAGTTCATGATGTCCATTGGATCACTGAAAGAAGGCAAGCCTTCTCATTGTGATAGATTTCTATTGCATATTAAGAAATGGCCAGATGGTTCTGTGACAGCTTCTTTCCTTGCTTTGCTGGACTTCTGTATTAAGCAACACGTCTAGGAATCTCACAGTGTGTGTGGGTGGTGAGGGGTGAGCTGAGGAGTATTAGGGAAAATGATCAGATCAGGTGCAGCACTGAAATTCAAAGCATTTCACTTCCTGCTGAGATTCCTTGGGAATTCAAAACATCTCTGCTATAAATGACCAATTATGCGTCAAGTCTACAGTGGAAATCCACCAGCTGAAAAATCTTTACAACATGTGCCGTCAGAGAGTGCGTAGCGTAACCAGATAAACAGTCATCCTTTCTGTATGCAGATGGTTCAGGTGTCCTGTTATTCCTTCTGAATTCTACAGAGGTGGGTTGGTCTGTGGTTATTCTGTTGGAAAAGAAAGAATTTAATTCCTCCTTTCTTTCACCTCCATCTAGTGTGAGCTTTTTAGGAAAGATCTTCCCAGGGTAAATATAGCTGATATTTCATTGCGCCTTAAACCAGCCCCTTTTTCTCATCATGGCTTTCTTGAAATTAGGATTTGTGTTAATATTTTCAGAATCTGATTTTCTTATCAATTCTTTCATTTTACTGAACGCGCAAGACTCTCTTCCACAAACATTTGCACAGCAGCACATCAAAATACATACTTTTTCTAAACCAAATGGGGCCCAAATGGCTGAATCTGTAAATAAAAATGCTTTAAGTTTATTTTTATACAAACATCAAATGTAGACAAATAAAATCCCTACAATGAGATATATCATCATACTTGTCAGGGATTCTACTTGCATATTGGGGAAAAAAACCCTTTATCGAAACCATTAGCTGCTTGGGGTTTTTTTAAATCAGAACACAAACAGAAGAGAGAAATCAAATCTCTTCTTTCATAGCAGAATTCTCAGCCTACCAAGAAACAATCCTGGAGCTCACACTCATTTTATGAAGCAAGTTCTACTAAGGTAAAACCAGAACAAAGAAACATGTATTGGTCACCACATTCGTTCATAATTATAATCAAGATTTGTTCAAATAATTTTTAAAAAATTCTGCGTACCACTGTAAGAATATGACCTCTATTAAGGCACCTGTTTTTTAAATCTTGGGTGTCAACACAATGAATGGTTTGCTGTACTCTTAAACATCACCTCTTTGAAAGTTAAAAGTCCACTTGAGAGAAAATCTTTTACGCTAGAATAACTAGAGATTTAGAAATATCAAGATGGAATTGCCAACACTGAATTTTCTCCTGAACTTTAAAGGCTATTCTGAGGAAGAAAATGATACATTCATATAATAGCCAGAATAATATTTTCTGTACCAATATATATAAAATATAGTACCAATGCACTCTTCCATGTAATAGAATAAGAGTATTTCACAAGTCTCATATGTGCTGTGTATAACTGTAAACCTAGAACATATATTTTTTAAATGTTAAAGGCTCTAATACAGTGTGGTGAAATACTGAATTATGCTGGTGCAAAAATAAACTATCAGCTTCAAGGGAAACACTGGGATTTCATAGGGTTTTTTCTGCTCCAAATTTGAACAAAATTCCCCAATTTAAAAATTCTTATGGAAAATAAAATTCCAATTCAGGATCATTTAAAAAAAATGTTATGATAAAATTGTTTTTTCTCATTAATACAAAAGCAGCACAATACTAAATTCTCAACAATATTTCCTCTAATAAACAGTAAACCTAAAATTTATGAAAATTATTAAATAAATTGTTCTAAATAAAATAGTGAAAAAGAAAAATATTGGCTTCTTCCCAAGAAAACTTATGTGAAAGAGATATGTTCCTCTGAAATGACTTGAAAGGAGTTGAACTGCATTTTCTGATAGAAAACTTACACAGAAAATTTCTCAACCAGGACTACAACAGGTACTTTCTCAGAACTATTCTTTTCATGTTTGGGTTGATTTTGCTTGTTTGTTTTTGTTCCTGAAACTACAAAATATAAAAGTAATCATACATTCTTCAGGAATCCTCAGGAGGGTATTAAATTATACTGACAGCACTGATACTGCTATTCATGTTGAAATAATTAGCAATTCCAAGGCTATTAATGGTGTATTGTATCACTATTTTAGACTGGGTAGGATGAAAGTAAAAACCTTTTGGTGACTTTTGCTCCTACTAAAATTTAATTAGCCTTACTTGCTGACCTCATGTTTTTTGTAACAGTACACTCCAAAATGACCTCATAAATGGCTACTAATATGAAGGTAAAGTCTTCCCTTTTTCTAAAACCTAGCAAAGCATAAAAGATTTTTTTAGTTTTTTTTAACTACTTTTGCGAAGTATTCTTATAATTGCTAACATTATACATTTCAGCATTACCTGAGGGACCAACTGACTTTGAATTTAATTGAAGAAAGAATGCCTCACTTTGACAAGGTCACTTTTTAAACTGTAGCATTGCAGAGGATTTTTGATTTTTCCTTTCTGAACTAGCTTTAACCTGTAAAATCATTGACAAAGAATTATGTCTTTGCCATCAAATATTAGTAAAGATTAAAAGTGAAAATGCTACCATTAATGGACATAAAATTTATGGATTATGATGATCTGTACTAAATCTGGAAGGCTGTACCTCATTAGTGCAAAAATGTAACTGTGGCCAATGAACATCAGTTTCCAGAAGCTACTTAACATGAAGTGTTTAATTCTGCAAATTTAGACCCATGGGGTCAAATTGACTCCTGATTTCACTGTAATCAGAATAGCTGAATGCATACTGTTGATGTACCTTCATAAAAGAAGCAGGGGAAACTGATCAGATTAAAAACTCCAAACAAACAATTTGAATCTCAAAATAAAGATATGACATAGCATGTTTTGCTTTCATTTAATTACACTAATTAAGACAAATATAAGAGCTAATAACTAGGTATTGAAAGCAAAAGGTCTCAAGAAGGAAATGAGAGGCACATTTTTAACAATAAAGCATTTAGCTGTTCAAACATATTAAGGATGAAGTGAATTTTCATCACCTCAAACAAATATTACCAAACTCCATCTGACAAAAGCACAGCATCTGTGGGAAGTATCTTACAGTCTCAGAAATTAGGAAAATAAAGCATTTTACATTAATATAAATTATTTCTTCTAAAAGCTTGTTTTGGAATGGAATCTGGAACAACCCTTCCATCTGATACGTAAATGGAAGCTCAAAGATGTTTTAAATTTTTTGCATTCATTTTTTTCACAACTCTCTCTTTTTGTATTACTTCTTTTGTTCATTTTGGCATTAGAAAGGAAAAGGATAAAGAACAAAAGAAAATAACTGGGGGAAAAAAGTCAAATTGAAAACTGCAGCGAGATATTTTGAATACAATTACTTTTCTGAAAATTTCCAGCATTTTATGTCACATTTTTCAAAATGAGATTTTTAGCAGGATTTAAAAATAGAGTGATAATTCAGAATTCCAGTGAGTGACAAACACAGAAACAAATTTGCTAGCTATTTTACTGGAAGAAAGAGCGTGAAGAGATTTTAACCCCTTGGGAAGGTGTTTTCTTAAAATCAAAGGAGAATTATAATATTTTCCTTTCTGATGAGTATATTTCACTTCATAAATGGGAATTGAAATGTAGTTTCTGAAAACATGCATCTAACACTTATTCTTTTGCTAATTCTTACATATAAAAATAAGAAAGCAACAAGGCAAACAATACCATCAACAACAAAAAACCTCAGTCTTTAAACATATCTCAGTGGCATGTTTCATTATCTCCAGAAGCAAAAGTCACATGTATTTCAGTGTAGCTCCGCTTCCACACATTTAAATCAGAGGAAGCATGACTAATTTTGTAACTTAAGGGAAAGAATTTTCTGTTGAAAGCTTGGAAATAGCAGACATCAGATATTCAAAGCTTCCTTGGGCAAAATTTTCAACACTGGACCTTGTATTATGTTTAGCACATCTCTGCATGCTTCTGATGCATGCATACATTTGTCAACAGGTCAGGAACCTTTTAAGGCAAACAAATCAGAGGACATAACTAGTTATTGACATATATTGCAATCTGTTAAACAAATTCCAGCACATGACTTTTGTATTCATGAATCTGTGGGTCATATTTTCACACATAAAACAACTGTATCGGATATTTTCTGTGCATTAATATATGTTTCTGGGCTAGCACCCATTAGTGTGTACACAAACTTATATTTTGCCCCAGACAAAACTGTGGTGTGCGCTGATACTCCTCTTGAGTAAAATTTGGGTGTCAATGTTTGCCTTATCTCTATGGGATGTCTGTAATGACCAGAGCAGATGCTGTGAAATACTGTCTACAGACATTTTTTTTAGAATAAGTAAATGTGGGGGTTTTATTTTTTACACAACTGCCCAAAGGCATTTAAATATTTTTGAAGAGAAAAACAACAAAACAAACCTAAATATTCCCACAATGAGCTATACAAAAAAAGAAGTCCCAAACTTTCCAAAGTATCTTAATGAGGGTTAAAGGTCACTGCTAAATAAAACTGAGAAACAGAAAGGACCAGGATCCTGTTTCCATTTTAATGTGCCTCATGTTTATGTTTTGCTGTCGGCAGGGGAAAGGCTGAAACAATTCCACTTACAAGGAGGTTACAAACAGGCTGAGTACTGCAGCTGGCTGGAAGAAAAAGTTTGTGCTCCACAGGGCTAAGGTGAATACGAGTTCACACAGAACAGACACATGTTAAACACAGGGCTTATAGCTGACATTTCTGTGCAAATCCTTTCCTAAAAATTACAATCAAGGCTGTGGCCTGAATTCCAGTTCCTTTAAATTATGTTCCACAGACCCAAACTAATAACACTGATTTTTAATTTTAATTTCTTCACCACTATTAAAACTCAAATTTTATGGAAAAAGGTTCAATTCTAAAGACGTGTTGTGCCTGCAATTAGCATAACATTAAACAGAGGAAGATCTTAAACTCAAAGATCCCTGGAATAGGAAACAATTGCTAAGGCTACTCATCAAAGCAATATGGTGAACCCTAACCTTTGTTTAATCACTTCTCTATTCTGAGTCTTAAAAAAAGCCTGCTACTTTTCTGAATTTCATTTTAGTGGCTTCAAACCAGTGTTATGATTCTAAGGAATACTTTTCTTCTTAAAAATGTATATACTGCTCTGCTAAGCACATTCTGTTCCTACTCTCTATCTGCACAAATACATGGGTAACTGAAAGAATGTATTGTGAAGTCTGTCTTTAAACAACATGTTCACCTTAAAAGCTATAAAAACCACCAAAATTTCTTATGTGGAATATAGGATGCTTTGGGATACTAGTTCTCAGTGAAGAATAGTTCTTGGCTGAGATATGGATAAATGAGTTTGAACTCAGCTTCTGCAGTGATGGCCATCCTCAATGATGACACTCCAGCTATTCTGGTGAAACATGCAACGATAATTACATTATTTGACAGGACAGTTGGATCCTCTTAAGATGAGAACAGCACAGACTTTCCTAAACTGACTGATATACATCAACAGTAGAAGACATTTCAGGGATCACTTTTCCATGGACAGAAGCTCTAAAATGGATTTATAAAGGGAAGAGGTAAAATACAACACCATCTAACTGTAATTCTTACAGTTGTGTCTCTGGAAAGCCCATATCCCCAAATGCTCCATAACTGCTAGTTAATGAGCAAAAAAATGACTGCTTGTGAAGGACAGTGAAAAACTCTGGTTATGCAAGCAGGTTATCATCTTCAAACCTTACCAAATAAAATACTTATGAATTTAGGAAATAATATTTTACTGGGGAGAGGTCACCCTACAAACTACAAAAACTTAAACCTCAGTAGTAGTATTTTTGTCACTGATCATGAATGCTTTCATTCATATGAGAAAGCTGTTAATCAAGGGATACCCATGCCAAGCAGTTTATTTCTCATTATACTACTGAATCACATTAAGCAGCTTGTGGGAACCTGGGAACACTAATTTACAATCAAGACTTTCCTTTAAATTTTTTTTCCTGGTAGACTGTAAGTGAAACTAACATGAGCTGCACGACATTTGGTGTTCTGAAGTCATCCTGAGAAAGGGACAGACACAACTACCTTGTCTGAGATAAAAATAAATTACTTTATATATCACAGAGAAAAATTTCAGTGGACCAGTGGATAAATAAGCCACCAGGCTGTTGATTCATACAGACAATTTGTCTCAACAAGATGATAAACTCGGGCACCACCTATTTCTTTCAAAAGGTACTCTTATTCTTGGTACCCTGTTTCTGTCATGCCTAGCCTGGGTTTAAGTTGGTGCGTCCTTCTCACTACTCTACTGATATTTTCCAGGATAGACAAGTGTCTATTCATGAACAGAATGGTCTTGAAGTCCTCTTCTAGGTAAAGTAACCTTTCAGTCTAGCAGATTGTCAGAGCCCAGAGCACACCAATCCTTCCTAGGAGTTCAACTCTCTGCACTCAAGGCCAGCTGTCTGAAAGGAGAGATCTGTCTGAGAAGCCTCAGCTGGCCTTGGAGATCTTTGAGAAAAAGCTGGAAGAAGCTGCAGCAGGAGTTCTTACATCCTTTGGTTGGGAGATGGTTTTAAGCAGAGCTTGCCGTGCTTGGCTCATGACAGGGCTGCCTTGCTGATCTGGACCCTGTAGACCTGGATTCTGACCCTGACCCCTGGACTGACTTCCTGGCCACTCCTCGGACATGCCTGGAGATCTGGATTCCTGTCTGATGCTGCTTATGGTCACTGGACCTGCCCTGTTTGCCTCACTCCTGCGCTGTGGGACAGGACCCTTTGTCACTGAGGCCACTGCCTCTGCTGGCTGTTAGCGTGCTGGGCTGCTGGCCACTCTCCTTTAGGGGGCAGCACCTGCCCTTGGTGCTCCCTAACACAGATGTCCTTAATCAGAAATACAGACCTATACTTACATCAAGGAATAATGGCTTAAAAAATAGAAGAAAAAGGCTAATTCAGGCCATGAATAGCCTGTTTCTACGCTATTTTTAAGATTAAAATCAGTTCTGACCTCTCCTTCCCAGTCATCTTTTTGAGACGCAATAAGAAAGATCAGTATCTGCAGAGCTTAAATTTGATCAAAACTTAACATCTCCACTGAATCTAATTTGTGAACAAAATGGCAAGTCAAAATGTTTCATTAGTAAATTATTACTTTTTTTTTTTTTTTTAAATACAGTGGTAAAGCTAGAGCTCATGGAAATCTTTTGCTGCAGCGTCTATCTGAGAAAGAGTAAATATTTTTAGGCACACTTAGGAACTTTTAAAGCCAGAATGGGTAACTCAGTGATGCTTTATACCAAAGAAGGGTGAAACTCTGCTTAGGAGATGAAACATTTTTATAATCTTCTGGCCAGGCTGCCTCAGTTCTGTTCAGGCATTTGCACATAATAAATAGAGATGCCTCACTGCAGGTCTTTAAGAAATTTCAGGCAACTCAGATTTAACAGATCATTCCATTACCCTGACCTAATGGAAGAAATTAGAGATAAATAATTACATTTCAAAATGTGGATTTGGCACTGGAAACTTATTAACTCAGATGAAAATTTTGTAGACAAGATATGTAAATGAGAACTTTCAGTCATATTTACACCATCGAGTTATATCTGACCATGCATCTGTATTAGCTTTTGAGAAGACACAGTCTACATTAGCTTTGCAGTTTTTTCAAACACCAAGTCCAAGCTCAGCGAGTTGTACAGTACTGGTATCTCTATGTTGTGTTTAGAACGCCACCAAATACCATCCGGACAGGCTGCCTGCAGTATGCCAGTAATAGCTCTTGTGGAAGACAGAGAATAATGTAGACATATTCAGTGACATACTTATTTAGTTGGTGTAAAACTGTCATAGCCATTGATTTCAACAAATCTTTTGCAATAAACCCAATCCAGGAACTTCCCAGTGTTGTTTTTGGTATCCTGTTTTGTGGTGTTCAGATGTTCACCACAAAATCCTGTGAACACCCTGGAGATAATTTCCCTTTTCTTCATCAAACATGCCATTCTTTGTTCTATGGTTTTCACAGTTCTCAATGAAAAAGAGGAAAAATACCCTTTGAAGCAGGTTCTACACTCCTGAAGAAATATCTAACAATGAAAAAGACCATAGCCACCACAGGGAAAAAGCACTTCTGCTAGCACTCCTAAAAGTCCCTTTACCGTGTACTCCTACTTACTTTGTAATGATTGCATGTTTTCCCTTCGGGCCCACTAAAGTATTTAATTGCAATTACACTCATTTACATAGCAGATGAGGCTAATTGCTGGTATTAGTTACCAAATGTATGCTTGTATTGTGAGGGTAAAAAAATGCCCTACAGAAAAGAAAACGACTATGCCTCTAATTAAGGAGCTATGAGTCAAAGTGAGCTTGTTCAGAGATGTAAATATAGAATCAAGGGCTTTCAGAGTTCTGCAGTGCATTTTATTATACCGCTAGTTCCCATATTTCAGAGATAACACTGGCAGAACTCATAGTACATACAATGAACTATTCTCATTTTCTCAGATGCAGGGATGATGGGCACCACATAAAAGCCCAGACAGAGAGATCTAGATTTCTAAAATTTTTAATTAGAAATTAATGTGAATGTCGTATTAGGAAGGCTCTTTGTGTATAATAGATACACTGAACTTATTATTTTAAGCAGTCCCATCACCTATTCTTTTGGGCTAATTCCCAGGAAAAGTCTTTTTTTACTTTATTCAGAGCTCAAACTGCTTTGTGTCAATGGACTTCATTTTGCATGCAATTATACACAAGGACTTTTAAGATAACATGCTACTAAAGTGAATGTGAGAAGCTTCAGGTCAAGTGGAAACCCAGATGAATAATAATGCCAGGATTTGGCCCTGGATAACATTCCTAATATAAAAATCCTTATAAGATTTGCATCTATAGATCTATCTGTATACAGAGAGAGAGGGCTAGTCCCGGATGGTGGAATGAAGATTTGTTAATTTTAGTTAGCTTCAGGAGGTCACAGTGAGAACAGAAGTGTGCCCATCAGTATCCCTTGGACAGGGTTGAAAAGCTCCCCATAAACATTTAAAAATTAACACTTTATCAAACTGTGCCTTAAATTTTTCCTTTTCCTGGAAGTCTACCAAATCTTGACAGCAGTTAAGCTGTGGGTGTGCAGAAGCACTACATACCATATTTACTATTATCATCTTTTAGGTAGTTTCCCATTAGTCTACTGTGTTTTGCTCATGTTTGAAATTGAAATTCTTTTCATTTGGTGGGGGCTAGCAGGAAGTGTCCTTTTCTTTCTGTTTATGCATTACCTAAAAAGCCAGCAATTAGACTGGGCTCATGAAAAGGGTTCCCACATGTTCTAGTAATACAGAGGAATATAAAAATAAATGAACAAGGTGTGTTAAATCAACGTGGTTTTTTCCTAGCCTTTCTTGGTTTTATATCTCAGTTTTTCCATCACTAAATCTAGTAGTCATCACTGGTTGGAGACCGGTTTACCAGGTGAATGAGGGTTGTGAACTTCAAGAGACATCACAGAGCCACACCTGTATAATTTTATAACACCTCTGATCTACACCTCAGCTACAGAAAGCACAACACACTATGGTATTTATAAAAGCAACACTTCTTTAGATTTCTGCTAATATCAAAATCAATTCAAACTAATCTCTGAATTTGCCACTTTGGTTCCCCATTTGATTACAAATTGTTTCTGCCTCCCACCAAAAAATAATTACCATCCCCATGCAAAAATTAATTCCAACCTTAAAAGAGTAAGCTTGATTTTCTGTTGCCTTTCACATCATATAATGTAAAACCTGTGTAATATATTACCATTCTGATATAGAAAGCCTTTAAGTCACAAAGGGATGATATAAATAAGAATCTATCTCTCTTGCTTTATTAGTTTTGTTATTCCTAGATGCTGCTTTATGCTAGTATTAGATTCATCAGTGTTCGGTTACCTACACAGGTCATTTCATAAAATGAAACTGGCTGTGAGCCATATTATCAGCCGCTCCCATTTTCTTTCTGAAAAGAAGACGAAAAAAGTTTTAAACCACCCAAAATACATTCCATGGATGCCAAGGCCTCTCCCTTCTGAGTGCCTCTTCTCGTTAAATATATACCTTTGTAGGACTAATCCCAAATGGTTTGATGACAGGGGTCATGCAAGTGTCATTTTTCAAACTTGTGTGAAAATCCATTTCAAGCCATCTTCCCCTCTTATATTTCACCTCATTTCTGGAGCACTCATGCAGCATAATTACTTAGCTAGAGCACAAAATGTAAACAGGACATCCTCTCAGATAGGAGATCCCAACATGTTGAAAAGTATATGCCTTAGTTCTTACTCACTTCTGGAAAGTATCCCAAGACTTCCACAAAAAGATACTGTTTCTGTTAATGTGGAACATAAACTTAGCCCTTAACATAAAACAAAACCAAACAACATCTGTCCTTACAGTTTGATTGTTTGTTCCATCCTAGTATAATTATTCTTGCATGACAGCAGCCCCTGCAGGCTATGGCCTTGCTTACTCTACTTAGCCCTGAAAGGACACCCAGCATTAAGAGATGAAAACACTGCATCAGAATTGCCAGTGACCTTTCATTTAGAAATACTTAGTGCTACAGCACAGTCATGTTTTTATGGGGATTTTTTTTTTTAATAGCATTTTGCCAACCCAACTTGACCAAGAAAGATTTGTGTTTCCCGAAATCTCTGATCAAATCCCTGGATCTTCCAAGGGAAAAAGTGGTGAAGGTGGGAGAGAGATCTGTTTTTCACTCCTCTGTTCCTTTACAGGAATAAGAAGGATTTCTTCTAATATTTGGTCATTATCTTAAGGCTTATTTGCAGTGTTTCTACCTAACGGCAATAAAATCTTAAATGGGCATAAGAAAAAGGGAGGACATGCTCTAGTCACTACCCCTGCAGATAGTGTGGGGACAGTAGAAAGCTAAAGTTGTCTTGCCCTGACAGAAGCCACGCGTTTTCTGCCACTGTGACCAAAAAGGGGTCAAAGCAACCGAGCTCCCAAAACTGAAAAGCGACTCACGAAAGGAGGGTACACACCATCAGAGTGCTATATCTCCAATTCTAGGAACTTTTTCGATATTTTCCATAGACGTGGCACTAAAGCAATAGGTACTTTAATCCCATTCCTGAACTGGTATACCCCTGGCTGAACACCTAACTTTCTCTGGTCTCTGGATCTGCAGACCTCCCCCAGGGCAGTAGGACAGCCACAAGGCTGTCTCTTTCTCATGAGAAGTATGTGGTCTCCTTGGGGGATTGTCAGATCTAGTTGGGTGTGAAAACACACTTTTTAAACCTTGGTGCTACAGGGATCACCATAATCTAATCTAATCAGAAACGTCTAAGAACAGATATAGATTGTGTCTTGTCTGCACCCTCTCAGTGGCATAATGCAAATCCTAACTGATCACTCAAGCCTTGAGTAAAATTCACATGTAAACACCTGACTGTGGATTACGTTGCTACCTGCTTTTCTGACCATGTAATTGCAAATATTTTCTGCTATTAACATCACTATGACACTAGTTGTAGTCCTTTACTACCTTTTTCTATACTGTTCACAGAGCATGAAAAGAGTGACACCCTTTGGTTTCATGCTAAATATGAAAGTTCATGGCTTATAACATCAGTCTAGTTTTCCATTGACAAGTTTGTCTTTTTTGAGCACTACGTGGTTGAAGTGGCTCTCCGAGTCAAGGTTCTCTTCCCATTTTGTACAGTATTTTTATTCTAAACTCTCCACACTTTCTGTGATCACAGAAGCCGGGATTTATTGTTTTCTTTTAGAGATCAGTTGCACAAACATTTCAGGTGTAAAATTTAATGAAGTAAAATACATTATTTTCAAAAAGAAAAAAGAATAGTTGTTTTAGGATCGGTAATCTGATCCTAAAGTTTACTTAAGTTTAAGCAAGAAAAAAAGTTCACTGAAACCAGAGCCAGATTCCCATGCAGTCTGTGTGCCTGAGAAATTGCTTTAGAGTAGGATGGAGCTTTTGTTAAGGGACTAAATTCTCCACTTTCCTTATAAAAGTACACAATAGAAGACTTACCTCTAAAGACTTATGGCTCCTAGGCAGATTCCTTACAGTCACACCGTTCCTTTAGTAGAAGAGGCACTGTGAGGAGAACAGAAGCCACAGCTCATAGTGAACACAGACAATAGCCCCAGAAGTCTTTGCCAAAATTATAGGTTCATCATCTAGTCAGTACTTTTTTCCAGCAGTGGCCAAAAATTTAGCAATAAATGTTATTAATTCAATTCCATGCCTTTTAAAAGCAGTGTTGATTGTATCTATATTTTAACCCTTGTAACAGAAAGAATGCCTTTATGAGAGAATGTTCCTCAGCTTTTTCTCTCCTCCATTTGTCTATGTGCAAAAGCAGATCCGGGAATTTATAGGGCTGATGACCCACAAGCTGTAAATTGTAGCTCATTCACTTCTATATGAGCTCTGGCCTTTTCCATTTAACATTGCTATAGTTGCTCTGCGAAGTGGAATGAACAGAAAAACAAAGAGCTAGAAGAAGGTAAAAGATTTGGCACTGTCACCTTGAAATTGGTTGGTAGCCTAAGTGTTATTGTGCTTTTTAATGAGGATTACTTTTTCGATCTTTAAAACTTGTTTCCTCCCAGTTGTACTATTGCGAGAATTATCCGAGTTGAAACAGTCTTCTATGTATGTTATTGGTAAGGCTACAAAACCCCAAATAAGCTGCTGTTTTAAAAGTGCTATTTGTGAAAGAAAGAATAAAATAAAAGAGCAATTTGATTGATTGTTTGTTTAATCAAAGAGCCTAATTATTTTAAATTTCATGTTTTTAAGTTCTCTACATATCTGTCAAGTCTTCATCAAGGGAATTATCCCTGTCACATCTCCATGTTTTTGCTATCATTTTCATTCATTGGTTCATCAAGAATCGGATGCACAGTAAACAGCACTAGTAACATCTGAGCATCTTCTAATTAGCAGGGGAATCATACTCTTTTTGAGCCTATGCCAAACATCTGAGAGCTGGAAGTGAAAGGAGTTTTCCTTGGGAAGGCCTTCAGTAGCAGAAATCCCTTACAACCAATAACCCTGAGAGACCAGAAAGTGCTGGCACAGTCCCCTAAAGAGCATAGCGTTGTGTACAGGGATGTAGGCAGGGCAGCCAGAGGACACACTGATTCTGATGCCCCTCTTGCAACTTCCACGTGTAGAACTTCTATGGAAGTCCCAGTGGTGATTAAGTGGTGATTTTCTGTTGTACATCGCCTCAGGAGGACAGCTGCGGAAACGTCCCCTCCCCTCGGTAAAATGAATCACCCCTGGATAGAGTGGGCGTAGCTGTTTGTACATCTCTTATCATACTAAGGATGTGCTAATATCTTGACCTGCAAACCACAGGACCACCCAAGCCTCTAGCAGCTAAACTGAAATGATTCAGTTGTGATTTATGTTGGGAGGTTTCCTCTGCAATATATTCAACCTTGAAGGAGATGAGGAAAACACATAAATTTGCCTGTTTAATCTAGAAATGGAAGAAGAGGATCAAGTATATTGTAAAAAGCTCTCAAAAATGAGAGTGACAGCTCAAGGCATAGTCTCCTAGAGGCCATACTTAGACAAAGAGTAAGGACGCAGAATAATGCATAGTCACGTGATCCGAAAGGAAGATTAAAGACTCGAAAATGGGAAGTAGAGAAAAGGCCACACGTAGAGCCTGGGAAGAAAAATCAGTCCTGGCAAGAAGGGTTTGTATGTCTAGACTGTTTCCCCCTAGTGCAATCTTCCAGACAAGAGTCTAAATCCTTTTCCTTGTCAGCCAAAAATTTTCTCTTTGGAGATCAGCACCCAAGTCAGACAAAGGCTTTATGCTTTGGCTGAAGGTATTGACATAATCTTGTGAAGACAAAATTGTTGGAGACTTGACCATGAAAAACACCCTACAAAAAAAGCTAAACTTATTTCCATTTTGCTTTCCCTTTAAATGTTCATGGGGGTTGCTGTTCATAACTAAGAGTATTACAAAAAGCCATAGCAGAATTACAAACTGCTTTACAAGTTCTGAAAAGTTCTCATCATACCTAATGTTCCTATTTGAATCGAAAGATATAATAAATAAACTGTAACTACTTGCCAGAAGCAATCCAAACCTATAATTTATGAAATTACTGTAAGATATATGCTCAAAAAGTAAAAAAGTATTTACATCAAAGCTAACAACAGGTATTTCTCTAAGATCTGACAGATCAGGTAGAAGGAATATGAAAACTGGAGTAACCAATGTCTTATAATTCACAATAATACTAATTATGTTGATTCTTAGTACTGCTTTTTTATACCAATAGCGGAAAGATATATTTGGTGTACCTCATGTTATATTTGAACGAAACCAGGTCTCTTTCCCCTCAATGAAACAAATTTAGAAGTCAGAAGTCAGAATAGTCACTCCGTATTCCCACTGCTACAGAATATGTGAGAACTGTTAACCTGAATTACATGATTCTAAAGGGAAATCAAGATTCATAAGGATTTGGTATGTACCAAGCTGCATGGCTTACAATTTGCCTGCTTGTCACAAGACCAATATTAAAAATATACTGGTTTAATGAATTGTGAGAACAGGGTTTCGAGAACTTTCAAGTACTCACAGAGACAGTTAAAGTCAGTGCGAGCTGCAGGGGTTCAGCTCCCTGAAAACCAGTCACTGATAATGTAAACCTCTATCAGTCATAGATCAATAACAGTTTATCAGGCATTCAACATAAACTCCCTTTCAGAAGACCACAAATTTAAACAAACCCAGAACATGTAGGACACTTTTTTTCTCCTTTAAATGTAAACTTTTTAACACACATTTTTAACCAAAATGCTTGTAGAAAACCAGATCTTGTCAGGTATCCAGAAAAAGCTGGATATTTGCAATAAAAGCAGAGAGCAGGTTCCAAAGGAGAAGACAGCTCTTGGACAAAGCTGTACTGAAAACATATTATCATGATTAGAGAAATCTCTTACGTCGGTAGCGCCCAAGAGATGTCCAGGATCAATAGGTCAGAGCACCCTCATACCCTTTTTAATAATACACAGCTACAACAGCTTTTCCTCTTGGCTGTGCCCGTTTACCTGTCTCTCTGAGCACTTGAAAGTGTTGTAAACCCTGCTGCCATGACACATTGGGCTGCACTCAATCCACATTCCGTATGCATCAAGGTTTGTACTCACTATGTAAGTGGTTGATAAGGTAAAATAGTCAGTTCTTTTACTGCCTAGTATTTGTCTTTGGCCTCCACTGAAAAATCATTCACCTTTCCTTGATCCACTTAGAGCTGCCTGCATACAGCAGGAGAAAAAGGCCCAAAGCATATGACAAAGAGCTTCAACAGATGGGCTCTGGCAGATTTTGCCCACAGCTGACTGCTCTATTCTTTGCTATAGCTTAAAGCCCCTATAGAATAGTCAGCAAAGAGCAGTATGTATCCACAGCTCAACCTTTGTTAATCTTAACTATTTTCTCTGGTGGCCATGATAAGGCATGGACACATATCCCCTTTTCTTAACATCTTCAGTCCCTAACCTTATGCAGATATACAAGACAGACAGACAGGGGCGACGATATACAAATTATCATAGCAAGAACAGCCAGAGCTTGTCTGACAAAGTCCTAAGATTACGTTCAGCTTCTGTACAATACCAGATAGATTTGCTATCTGGGGATTACAGGTATACCCTGCAGTGGCAAGGGGACATCTCTGATCCAATAGTTGTTTTGCATTTCTTTTGCCATATTCATTGACTCAATAAAGTAAATATGGTTACTGAGAGAAGGACAGGAATGGAGAGAGCAAGAGACAGAGACATAGACAGGGACGGAGACAGGGAAGAAAAGAGAAAGAGAGGCAGGGGGAGAAAAAGAGAGAGGGACATATTGCACGAGTATATATAGTAATGCAATATTATGTAATAGCTTCAATAACTTCCCTACCCAGGCGATCAGGAATGTCATGATTGGTTTCCTAACCTGACAGTATTTTACTTGAAAAAAAGGGGAAAAAGGCATTTTTTCAAAGTGGTCACAGGATTCTTAGGGGATATTGTCTTAAGTTATATGTATATCAATGTATCTATGTAAACTGTAATTTTAAAAACCATTCTGTTCCCCAGCCCATTGGCGGACGGAAGGAAGGAAAGAGATCAGTGGAGAGGAATGTTTAAATAGCTTCTTGTTTTTCACTCACAGGACAGATGGCGTGCAAACTAATGGAAAATAAAACCCCAATTGACATTGTAGAGCAGCTGTGTAGAGTGTCAACTATAGGAAGAAATGTAGCCCACTGGATAGACTGTTTTACTAGAAATGAGAGAACTCAGGTTCTAAGCCTGGTTTCCTATTCCTAAAATGCCTATACTTTTGTAAAAGAAGCCTCTGTGTCTCAGTTTCTTGATCTGTAGAATAGCAACAATTAGATGTTTCACTTTATGAAGAGACTTACAGAGGCAAACGATGAGGGCTTTATTTTTGTGGGAAAGCCCATTGAAAACACAAAACAATTTACTTAACTAATGAGTGGTCACAGTGCTTATGTGAAGAAAACTGGGCTCTTTCACTGCTCTAGAAATTTTTTTTTTTCAGTGATCAGAATTAGTATGTTGTGATACTGTTAATAAGCCTAAGATTTTACTTACAACTCAAAGCAAATGAGATTCATAAAGTTCAAGGTACAGCCCTGGAACAAGAAGAGTCCATGAGTTGTTACTCATTTCCTGGGGAGAGATTTGATTTTTTTCCAGAAGGCCAAGCTTTTCCTCTTTGCATATTTTTGGTCTGCAAAAATTCCTTCTGTACTGTGATTGACTTTCTTCTTTTTTCAAGTTGCTGTGCTGGTACTGTTCTCTTCAGTTTATGTCATGTGCTTTTAAGATGGTTTTATATTTTTTCTTTCCTTTCCTATTTTTTTTCCCCCGTCCTTACTCAACCATTGTCTTGAAGCCCCGAGAAGACTTCCTGTAATCCCTGTGATCACAACTTAGTCTGGGAAGACACAGTTGCCTTTTGCCTTAAGATAAGTCAGAACACAACAAAATTGATGGGATTTATGTCAGTTTCCAAAGGACCGGGGCTAGCTGCAGGGTTACCTTGATTTTGATCTGTTGCAATTTTTTCAAAACAGAGCAGGAAGAATCTCTCCCATAGCCACTACCTTTTTTCCTATCAGGCCATTATGAAAAAGCCACATTAAATTCTCAGAGTAGCAGTGAAGATAACATTGTGCCTCTCTCCGATGCTTCGGAGGCTATCAGCTTTGAAAGGAAGCATGTGCAAGTTTAAAGTTGCAATGATTGTGTTCGACTACTGCCTCTTTGATATACCAGATCTTCTGTTTATCCACTGGATTTGTGAGGGTGGGGAGGAAACGCGGCTGTGATATGATTCAAGATGGTAGATATAAAAGAGTAAGAGATTTCCCCCTGCATTCTCAGTTTCTTCCTTTTCTCGGAAAGACTTCAGCACTCATTCTTTCCATGGGGATTTACACCTGAATGAAACAACACCTGTGTAATGGCATTCTCATAGATAGTACTGTGTATCTACTTTACTTAGTACAGCTTTTTCTGTTTATTAATCTAAGGAAACAGTTAATTTCTCCTGAATATAGCAGTTAAGTATGATGAGTTTTAGGGAATTTCTATGCTGTGAAAGATTTGTGCTATAAATTAAATCCTTATTAACCAGCTTGTCTAGCATGTTCATGGCACAAAGGGACATGATATCTTATTATGGTATTAATAATAAAACAGAAGAACATAGATGTCTTCTTAATATTACCCTGTGAAATAATTCCATCACATATCATGTTATCAATATTTAAGACAGCCCAAGAATACAAATGATACTGGCCATATATGTAACTGTAAAGTACATGTGACGTCAGATTAGTTAATATAAAATAACTGAAGAAAACTTGTTTATTGTTGCAGTAGTGGCGGAAGTGATGAAGTGGCACAAATGCGATGTTTATCATACTGTACACATTAAAAGTTATGATTGCACAGGAACATTTCTCAGTTAAATGGTATGTGTCGGAGAAAACACTGCACCAAATAACAAAGAAAGGAATACATTCTTTTTCTCTTTTTTTTCTTCTTTTGAACTAGATCCCCAGTGTAGCCTAGAGGATACTTTATTTATGTCCCTGCAGTTCAGGGCCTACAAACCAATTCGTCATGTTCCTGCCTTGCCTCATCTGCTGTAAATGAACGACCCCTCCTGCAACTTTCTGAAGTCTGCCATTATGTAGATTAATGCAATAAATACGCATATGTGTGTACATGTGTGTGTGAAAAAACGTATTGATGGAGTACATTGTGTTATGTTCCACAGCCAGCTCCATCCAGAATCTGTAATTTAGCATTCAGTAAATACAAATGACTCTCCAATACCACAAGGAAATGTGTCTGTGTTCTATTGAGTCATATCATTTTTTTACTTAAACGCTATAAAAGAGATATTAGCTTACACTGTCCTTTGCATGCAATAATTCAAATCAGATTTATAGCTTCATGTTACATACATATTCCTATCATTCATACATGAAGAGGTTAGAAAGTCTGAAATAAAGTAGCAGACCTGGACTGCTTTGGGTCTCTTCTTTGATGATTAGCATTAAAAGCCAGTTCTGTACAATTCCAAGTCTTTGTTTTCCACACTTGAATGTGTTTTGTCAATAGGCATGTGAAAAAAGATTAGAAGTTTTTCAAAAGGGTAAACAAAAGGACTGTGAACCAAATTCTGTAAAAAATCATTTTCACAATTAAATTAATAGAGGGATAGTTTAATCACTTGCAGGTTTAATCATAAGCCCTTTCCTGCAAGCACAGGAAAATTTTGTCTAGCACAAATAACCTCTCTGGCCTGAGTGGAATGAGTCAGGTTTGTAAGTATTTAACATAGGACTGAATGTTACCAGCATCAGGCTCATATTCTGAAGCTGGATTATTTATTGGCCAGTGAGCAGTATGCTCATCTTTTCAACACAAACAAGCAAATGGGGTAGATTCCTGCCAGTCTTTAATGTCTTTACCATTTTAGTTTAAAAAAATCCCAAGTAACAACAACAGAAAGAGGCTGTTTTTTAAAAATTTTGGCTTTTGAAGTCTTTCACATCCCTGCTTGGAACGCAGTCATTAAGGTTTGATTCTGTAGATATTTTCCGATTACGTAGATATTTTCCATACTCAGTTTAAGCCATTTGATGAATAAAAAGCTGGCAGAAACTAATGAATTTACAGAAAAGAATGGCACAGAATGCTAATTAAATTGAGTTAAAGACATGAAATAAGAACTCCTTAACAATTTCAGCTGCTTATATCTGGTCCAGAAATTCAGTTCTTTGCTATCAGTTTTGATAAGCAGCCTTCCTCACCGATGAGGCTATAAGATGATAATGTCATTCAATAACTCTCACACCCTTTCCTGCTATTTGTCCAGTGCAGGAAACTAAGGGTTTTCTTGTCGTGTGGACACAGAGGAAATATCCAGCAACCAAATACTGACCCTTGCATGCAAACAGGTCCATATCCTCTTTCCGCCTGACAACTTCCTTCCTGCCTGCTAGGAACAAATCTACTCTTCATTTTTCCGGAGTTCTTTATACAGGCTACACAGAAAGCCCTTGGGTAGGGACAAACATTTTATTAATGTAAACTTCATCTAACAGCTGGATACTTAGGGCAGCCAGGCCCAAATTTACAGTAGAGAATTGTTTGCTGCTTTTAACTATAGTGTTGCTGCAGCTGAGTCACTAAATGCTCTGTGCCAGGGACTAATATAAAGAGTTTACTGAGATGTTAGCTTAACAAAGACATATTTTCATTTCTGACATTTTGTGAAGGCTAAACTTAGGTAAGGTAAATCTTACTGGGTCTTTCCATGGCATTTCTCTGCATTAACAAGAAAGTGGAAGCCTTTTTCTGGCCATGAAGAATGGAGGTTTTATCTCCTGTCTGACTTCTCTAAAGACAGTCACTAAGACATAAACTCTCCTGAATTACGTTACTAATCAGATAACAAGCAACAAACCGCTGACAGTTGACAGCAGAGAACCAGTTGCATAGGGATGTGTTTTCTGGGATGGCCTATGTTATTTATTCTTTGCATGAAATCTTGATTTCAGAATGTAAAAGGAAAGCCCAGGCCATGTTCTGTCTTATTCCCATTGTTCAATTACCTGGGAAATCTCCTGTGGCACTACACAGACTTGTCATCCTGTGCTGTTGGAAGAGTCTCAGAAGTCAGTAATTAAGTCCTCAAGAAATTCTCCCTTAGTTAGGTGATTAGCCCTTTGTGTGACTGTGACCAGGCTACTTTGCACTCTAAAGATGGTTCATTTACACTTTAACTTCGGAATTGTTCATTATACCACAACGCTCTGTATTGATATACCCCCATCAGAAAGCATCTTTCACTGGAATTTGTACATTTGTATGTGTGTGTTCCTCTCATCAGAAGATCATAGAATCATAGAATGGTTTGGGTTGGAAGGGGCCTTTAAAGACAGGATCAATTTCTTATGTATTCCCAGATACAACTTAAGAGTAACTAAGCAGTAGTCAGCAGAGTCACAAACTTCTGTGTATGGGCAGAATCGGGCCCCTTCTGTATGAGAAGATAGATAGTGGAGTCCCTCATTGTGCTGCAGCGCTGTGACATACTGCAGGGCAGCTGTGAGCAATCTCTACCACAAGAAATTTCTGCAGTGTGCCCTGAAATCTCTGAGAATAGGTCCTCGTTTGGTAGGTGTATAGGACCGCGAGTCTGAAAGAAACCCAAATCATCACTTATAGATATCAGGGGAGCTGCAGGGAAAAAGAGCAAAAGAGAGAGAAGGAGCAAAAGAGAGAGGGAAATGCCATATACAAAAGTGAAAGGCGTTCATTCATATCGAAATTTTTTGTTACTATATTACAAATATGAATGGTATACAACATAGATGATTAAAACAATATCACTAAACATTTTATGTGATGATAAGTAATTGTCAGAAACATTTTATTTAGTTGGATTTGACAAGCATTTATAATGATTTTAATTGCATCATTTAGATGAATCACATTTCCTCTTCTGTACATATTTATGAATGGACCCTTAGTATAAAGTATGGTTTCCATTTTAAATAATAGCAGCAAACTCTTATAAGCACTCACTGGTACTCACTGTCAATGACACCTGTAGCTTAAGTTTAGAAGATCTTATTCTGTATTGAATTATGACCAAACAGTCAGATAAGAAATACAGAAAAGTTATATATTGATATTCATAAATCAGTTATCCGTAAGATGACCAGTTGGTATTAGAAATGAAATTGCAAAAGTATTATACTTTAATTACTTGTATCAATGTCTCAGTAGAACTAGAAATTTCAAAGTGAAACAGATGAGCAGTTTTGCATAGAATTATAGAATCATGGAATGGGTTGGGTTGGAAGGGACCTTAAAGACTATCTACTTCCAACCCCCCTGCCATGGGCAGGGACACCTCCCACTACACCTGGTTGCTCAAAGCCCCATCCAACCTGGCCTTGAACACCTTCAGGGACGGGGCCTCCACAACTTCCCTGGGCAGCCTGTTCCAGTGCCTCACCACCCTCACAGTGAAAAATTTCTTCGTAATATCTATTCTAAATCTACCCTCTTCCAGTTTGAAGCCATTACCCCTCGTCCTATCACTACACGCCCTTGTAAAAAGTCCCTCTCCAGCTTTCTTGTAGGCCCCCTTCAGATACTGGAAGGCTGCTATAATGTCTCCCAGAGTCTTCTCTTCTCCGGGCTGAACAACCCCAACTCTTTCAGCCTGTCTTCATAGCAGAGGTTCTCCAGCCCTCTGATCATCTTCGTGGCCCTCCTCTGGACCCTCACCAACAGGTCCATACCCTTCTTGTGCTGAGGACTCCAAAGCTGCAATACTGGAGTTACCCAGAAGGAGGATTATTTGCTTATCCTTTTACTTTTAAAAATGTTCAATATTACAGGTGCCTGACAACTGGATACTTCAGCTGGTTTCTGTTCTAGCATCTGCGTACATATACCAAAGATCAGATGGGCTGTGTGTCAGTGAAACGTAAAAGCTGAATTTTTCCTAACTTGGCAGGCATTTGAATGTTTCACTTTCTTTACTTAACACTGCCTGACTTTTCACAGAAAGCAAACAAGCGGCAGTCAGTCAGGTCCCGGTGCGCACCAGCATGCCACAGCGAGGCCTCTCCCCCACAGCCCCGTCCTGGAGCCCCACTGGGGCTCGGGTCTGCACCCACTCCTGGCCTGCCTTTGGGCCCCTCTCTTGGGTGGACTCCTCAGACACCTGTAGGGGTCCTGTCTCTCCTTTTGCTCCTCACTGGAGCCCTGGGCTGGACCCTGGACCAGGTTTATCCTCTTGCAATGCTGGGGTCTGCTGATGGGCCCCGCTGCATGCAGACGGCATGGCCTGCCGCAGGGCCGCCCACAGCTCCGCTTCCCTCACCACTCCCTGGCAACCACTTTCAAACTAGAGTGGTTCACTTTGTAAGTGAATGGAGGCAGAGATGGAAAAACAACGTCATTTGGGGAATAAGACCATTCAGCAGAACTACAGCATGGCAAAATTGAAGACCAGTACTTTTCATCGATATCTCTACACCTAGGCTGGGGAAATCACTACTAGAAGAAACTGTTGGATTAATAAAGGAGAGGACATTTGTACAGATAATAAGAATATACGGCTGTACAGTTGTTACTCAAAAAAAAAAAAAAGGAGTGGGTAAATAAAAAGAGCAGCATTTAAAGCAATTCTTCAGGATTTAAAACAGCTTCTGTAGGAGATCTGAAGTCCTCCAGCTGCATAAAGTTCTTCTTCTTTCATATGAAAGATAAAACACTGCAAATAGCTTTTTGGACTGAACAGGCTCCAAGTCTGAGCTGGTTTAGCAATTATTGTGTCCAATGTTTTTCAGTAAATGCTTTCCTAACAAGAACATAATGAAGGCTAAATTGCTTTTTCAGTTATGGCTGAATAATTTGAAATAACCTCCCAGGTTAAAACACTACCCTTACATCAGGTTAACCTGCATTCCTTAGCACGACGGCTACGGTGTCAAGTTCTGCACCATGTACACTAGTATTACAAGTAAAGTGATTCTAATAATTCATGGTAGGCATTGTTGAACCTGAGAAGTGGCACATTAGATTTTGCTTGGAGTCGCTTTCCAGGTTCAAATTTTCCTGAAGATAAAGGAAATCTGTTTGCCAGTGTTCCTCTGCTCTATGTAGAAGTTGCAAGGAAAAGCCCGTCTGTTTGATTATGATACAGGATGGAAGCAGGTAGCATTTTTTAGCATTGGATTATCTCATTCAGCCTTGCTGTTCTTTAAACAACATGGCAAGTCTCGACTTTGGAAGCTCTAAAACATGAACCAAAAGAAATAATTTCTGAAGTGCCAAGTCCTTATTTCAAACATGCTTATGTACAAAGAATTTCAGAATGAACACTGTGTATTAACATAATTTTCTTCAAGAGACTGAGACAAATTCAAGTTTGCAAGCTATATTGACTACTCCGAGAATCGGACATAGCAGTTCCTCCCTTCTTCCTGTGTTTAATTATACTCTGAGTAACTCACAAGTTATTGTGTTGCCCTGTCATTCCGAGTAATGAACTAGACAGAATTATGGCTGAAAAACAGACTAAAGGCACATCTACCCAGGCATCACAGAGAAAAGATCTGTTAATCATCATATTGCAAGAACCAGGGATGAAATTCTGACACTGTTGAACAAGGTGGAAATGTTTTCATCAATAGGGTTAGGATTTCTCCTAAGTTTTTTATGCATTACTACTTATGTGAACCTCACCAAAAGACAGGCTGGTCATATTTAAACTGTGGGGTTTTTTGTTGTTCCTTTAAAATACATGAACAAAAGCCATGTGGCTGTGGAATTGAACTGAAGAACTAATTAACACTTTTTATGCAAGTTGAACTGTCCTACAAAATGCTCCTTTGAATCATTAAAAAAAGACTCCAAAAAACCCCACTATCATACATTACTTAATAGCACTTCATTTTTTTCTATATGTATTTTCCCTGTTCTGGTCTTTCTCTTAGTGTTCTAAGAGAACATGGTATTGTTACTGATGCAGTTGGTAACTTTATCCTAATGCCAAACTACTGGCCACAGTCAGACTTGTTTGAAGTAAAATTATGAAATCCAAATTACTTTTTTAGTTAAAAGGAATATAAACATGTTAATCTTTTTGCAGTTATATCAGTACAATTAAAGCTTCCTATTTTTCTTCTGCTTGTGCAAGCCACAATTTCAGAGGGAATTCAGACTGACATTTGTTAGTCTTTTTCAAAAAACAAACAGAAAAAATCACCTTCTTAACCGAGTATTTGTAAAAGTCAGATTATTAAGTAATGAAATTTTTGTAATTTTTATTGTGAGACATTATATATAAAGTGTAATTTATGAACAGAGACACAGCTATTTAAAAATACTGTCTTGTCTCTGGGTCAAATTGACACAAAGACACTTAATTATTGCCAAGGGCCTTTGTCCTTTTGTGTGTACAAAGTGAAAAACACATTGGCAATGAAACCTAATACTAGCACTTTTTTGCCAGAACAGAAGAGTAGTACCATTGGTTAGCCTGTAGTTCCACCTACTCTTTCAGTTGCATATAATAATCTTCAATTCCTGTTTAAATTGTTTTCGCATTTAAACATCTGTTGCCTCCTACCATTGAGGTGGTTGCAATTCAGCGTTAAACTCTGGAGACTTCCAAGTAGAATGCAATGTGTATATACATCTATTACTGCTCATCACTTTATCACTTACGTGCAGTAATAACAGTTAATATTTGTGTTGGGGTTGTGTCTGGAGGAATCAGTCAAATGAAGGCAACAGTAAAATAATATAGATAGTAAGTACATAGCTGTTACTCAAACAAAGTGCAACTCAAACAGCACTAGAAATCTGTTGTTTTCATGATACCTCTGTGCACTTTGTGACAGAAAAAGAACAGGATTAACGTGTATTTTGGTATTTATAAAGTAAACATTACAGTGGATAGAACAGAGATGCAATCATCTTTTCTGTCAGTTTTAAAAGTATGCTCATAATTGTCAAAAGGCAACATACTTTGGGATAGTGATGTTCAGGAGAAAATCTGTGATTTTTTTGCAGTAGGTTTTATTTGTGCTCAAGGGAAAAAAATCAAAGAATAAGCCCCAGTTCTTAATTGAGACTTAAAACTGCATCTACAACATCACTACATCTTAATGTTACATAAATATCATTTAATGAAAGAAGATAGACGAGAGAAGGATTCTTTTCTGTGGTCTATATTATGCTGTATTTTAACAGAGTTATTATGATCTTCAAAAACAAAATTGTAGATCATTGAGTCTTATACAAGAATGAATCCATTTATAAGTGAAAATATTGCTAAATAAATTGCTTTTGAACTAAAAAATAAAATTCCCTTTGCAATCTTGTGTTTCGAAGCTTTCCTAGAACTGAAGATTGACAAGTCGCAATTTCACTTTGTCTTTCTGATCCTGCTATTGTTGTTGGTTTTAATACACTTCGTGTTGGCATATGCCCCAAGTCAGGACAGTGCATTTACAGAAGTTTGCTGTCTTTCTATTTAATCAAGCCACAGTTGTCATCATAACTCTAAACTTACCTACGTGTTGTCTATTCATTTTGAAAATCTAATTTCTTAATTCAGACTCATTATTTCATCTCAAACAATTTCTTCTTTCTGGCCTTCTTCACATCCATACTTATCTCATGTGTCAATAGAGAACATTGATGCTAAACATTTCACTTACTCTGGCTACCTCACTAATTTTAATACATCTCCAGGCTGCCACAATATGTTGTATTAGGCTAAAAGCTTTCTTGTTTTCAAGGACTTTCATGCTTCAACATCTCTCTTCTTTTATCCACTGCAGATGCCCGAGACTCTTACTGTATGTCTGCAGTTCTTTCCCATGGACTTGTTTTCCTTGATAGACATTTCAGAAATTGGCCATATGATATAGACAAACCCATCAGAAGCTGGAAATAAATTGTCTGAAGAAATTATTTCTTTAGCTAATCGCAGAAGAATCTTAAACTGAATAAAGTTGTTTCCCTTTTCCTCATCTTTGTTTGACAGTCATCTTCAGTTGGGTATCTTTCTTGGGTATGTAAAGTGATATTAACACAAACAATCACCTATGAGAAATGTTAAGGTTTATAAATGTAATTAGAACTTCAGATCCCTAGACAAAATACTAATTATTTAGTGGTGAAGATAGCTATTTTTACACTTCCAGAACTCTATTTTGCTCCATACTATTCAAGTGTGTCAGTGATCAAGCATGTCAATGATGGAACTTCCCATTCCCCTCTCCTATTTTCTTGTTTAAAAAATTCTGAGAACTAAAAAATACAGATCTTACATCCAGGCTGTCAAATAGCCTTAATTCTGTAGTTTGTCCTTAGAGTCAGACCATCAAGACAGTCAGGTCTATCTGTATTAGCGTAAAAAGAAGTCTCTCCTGAACTGACTGAGGTATTAAGCACGAGCATTTATGTGTAAGAGAAGCTTGCTCATTTCTGCCCTGTACATAAGTAAAGGATACATTTCTTTTACTAGATATATTAATCTAATTTCTTTCAAACAAATACCCCCTTTTTTGGGGGAAAGGGGAGTGGGAACAAAGTTGTTTATAATATTAAAATATGTACACTGTACATGGATATATAAAACTGACTGAAGTTTTTGTGTATAATGATTGTGTAACAACACCTATCAGTAACTTTTTTACTAAAAGTATCAAGCATCTTGCATCTGTAATAAGCTTCTCCTGTAAACCCAACAACTTGCACTAGCAGTGAATCAGTGCCACAGAATGATTCATACAGTAGAATTTTCCAGGAGTGTCCAAAAATAATAATAAAGAACAAAGTAAAGAATGGGCTTTTTTAAATTCTCATTGGCAAACAGATGCATTTCAATAATAAAGATAAGAATTTTTAATTCAGCTTACTGAAATTTGATAAATGTGATTTTCTGCATTGATTTGGTTTCTAATGATCAGTAAAAAATCTTTATTCCTCTCAAACTGAAAGAAAATGAAGTTCTGAATTGCAATCATAAAAAATTGAGTTCTGGCACACATGCAAAATTGTTTATTTTTATGGATGACATAATTAGACTCAACACCCACAAACAATGAGAATATGTTTCAATATATTCTCTGTACTGCTTAGGTCATGAAGTCAATCATAAACACTAACTGAAACAAAACATTCCTTGGGTAAATCAAAGGAAGTACCACTGAAACAACAAAAGTAGCAGAAGAAAGCTTGGAGTCTTTCCACACTAATGTCTGATTATGTGGAACAATGTCAAGAACTCAGTAGAGTACTTATCCAACTAGTGCTTCTGGCCAATTTTCTTCTCTCAAAAATATTTAAATGTAACTGGAACAATCAACGTATAAGAAAGTTCAGCACTTTATAGGATTGAGTCTCTTATTCATTGCAGAGTTTAGAGAGCTTCTAGAGACTATGAGAGGTGACAAAAAATTTCATACGGTCATTATTAACAGTGTTATACAGTGATACAACATATTGAACTGCCAGAAAAAGAACAGCAGACCTATACGGTTCATTAGCAATGCTACAGGGCTGAGGGCCAGACATTGGTAGCTGTTCAGAAAATGGTACTTGCACCATATTGTTTCCTTCCAGCTGTGGAAGCTGGAATCAAAGATATGTACAGCCTGTCTGCCTTTTTGTTCAACCAGCATCTTAATTTTATCTCCTCAACAACTATCATCAGCTTTAAGGCACAACTTTCAACTGGCCGGTCTCTTATCAGAACCGGTTTTGCACAGAGATCACTGTGGTTTACTTGTATTTTCAGGTAGTGAGAAGAGACGGTTTGGGATCTCAAAGGATATGATTAAGGTTCACTTTTGGTGGCATGGACCGCCTTTGTATGAACGATTATCAGATATGTAGAAGAGAAGTGGCAGAAACCATGAATGTGACACAATCAATCACCCATCTATGCTGTTCCTGCTAATTTGATGGTATTGAACACAATGGAACCTGATCAGCGTAAGAAGATCTGCACTTCTGTGTGTCACTTCATTCCTGGCTGTTGGGACATCTTATTCACAAGAAGCATAAGCTCTGGAAGGAATCTTATCCACTAAATGTATTTGTTTTAATTTTTCATGGAAATGTCTCCAACTACCTAAACAGCCTGATGCTAACCATTCATGACTGACTACTATTCTAGCTGTCAAGATAAGCAGGGGTAGCCTGCAGCGCCATTATACAAACCCACAAAGATAAATCCTGTGTTCTTAAGCATGTAAGTGAACATGGGTAATTGAAATGTTTTTAGATGTAGGGTAGAGTGCAGTCAGAAATAAAGCTACCCATGTCTGTTCACCCTTCACATCAGCATCCTTCTGAAGGGGTTCGTGAATCACTAGCAGGATTCTTCAGAAGAACCATGCTTTCAGGCGTGAGATTTATTACCTAGTAGGAGTCTTCTATATGCAAAGAATTCTTTCACCTACACTCTCAAAGAGATCTGATGAAGGAAAGATGATTTTAATCTGCTATAAGCATTTCAAAGGAATCAAGGAGAAAAGATGTGTCAATAGGAAATGGCTAAAGTAATGTCTCGGCAGCTTTTAGAAGGGTAATATTTGCCAGATACAGGTTTGTGTCCTTTTGTGGATGACTTGCATCATCCAGAGAGATTTGAATGAATCTGGTCGCTAGTATTCAAATCATCTTAATTTGTCCTTACCACACAGTGTTTAAGCAACTTACACCTACAGTTTGTTTCTTTGTCAATCTTTAATACATTCTAAAATAAAAATGAATGTTTAGCTTAGTATGTCAGAGGTTTCCAGAAAAAGCATGAAAAATCAATAGTGTAAAAGCAGTAGGAATTTGCTTTAGAAAATGTATTTCTTTTGTGGCTCTTGGTAGAGAAAAAAATCAGTATGATTTGTTCTTCTGAGAGTCCTACACGCATGATAAACACTTCCTTTACTAATACATCAAGTCACTTATCTTTCAGCATGATAGGAGGCACAGCTTGTTTTTGCTAACTCTGTTAAACCTATGAATCTAAAATAACTACTGCTGGAAAATGAACTGTGTTAGCTTTTGTTTAGCTGCCAGTGAGGCAGTTGCTGCCCTTGCAGCCATCGTGCAGTACCACTGTAAAGGCAAGCGTAAGAGTTTCCAAGAGAGCATTGGGACCATGCAAGTTCAAGCTTCAGAAGTCAACTATGTAGATCATTTCTTCTGGGTCTTCTGAGAGTGCATAGATGCACAGTGTTTCAAAAGACACTGAGAACTCAGTGCTTTGGAACTGATTTTTGTGTGGTTGTTATTTATTCTTTCTCAATGGAAGTCATTACTCATTGGTATACATGTGGACAAATCTGTAATAACAGAGATTGACTCAAATGTTAAAACATAGTATTCAGGATTTCAGTTTCTAGAATAAATAAATAATCTCCTTTATGTCTAAAACTATAGACAAATTCATGACCAATAAAATTTTTAAATGTAAAAAGATCACAGAATGTTATTTGTAATTCATTTTATGTTTAAAAAACACAAGTTTTTTCAAGAAAACATTTCATGATAACCTTTCATGCATACATTAAAGTACATGTCATAGCTAGACTAACATAATGGAGTCTTGTGAGCTATTAAATTAATGAGTCATGTACTGAGGAAGATGTACATCAAAGGCTAACACACTTTCTGATAAGTAAGCACGCACAGTGTGTTACATTAGATGCTCTGGCACATGAAAAGACAAAATCTGCACCAACAATCTTTACTTGTAATATATCTGTCTCTGGGCATGGAAGGACTAACACCTACATCACTAGAATTCCTGGTTCAGGCTCAAAATTGATATAAATGATGAAGAAATTTAACTACCAGGGAGCTGATCTAAATGGTTGAATGACAATAGAGGTTATTTTAGTTTTCATGCTTAAATGAGAAGAGGGATGGAGTTGTGGAAGAAGAAACTAACAGGAAGAGTATTAAAATAAGTAAATCTGAGGACTTTACCTTGTTATGTGTCTTGCTCTTTATTTTACTACACATGTATCCTTCTGGTTCCATGACATCCAAACTATGTTAGTTATCATCCATTGATTTATTGATGAGCTAATTACAGCATCATTTTCATTTTCTCTGTATATGGCCAGGGATGCATAACCTTCTTTGTAATATACAGAACTGGTGTCTGATCCCAAATTTATTTATTGAAACAGTGACTACAGTCTTGATTCTTACTGATGAGTTTATTTTCACTAAGGTCAGGAGATAACTAGAGCCAAGTATGCACAGGTTTGGGATCATCCATAATAGTATGTTCACATCCAAGTTATTCGAAGTAAACAATGAATGAATAAATAGATGTTGGATTAAGGAAGAACACCACATACACAAAGTGTATATATTCTTACCTTACAGAACTGAATATTTCGAGGAATTGTTGTGATCTGCCACATACTTAGTGCACTTTAAACATTTTTATCTCCTCATTTCTCAATGCTATATTTTCCTACTGCTAATATATGCTATGGCAGACTTGTATAGTGCAAAGAACAAAAAAAGATACAAATACTGAAGAGTCTGTAATCTATCTAATCACAGCTCAGTTGTTCATCTGTAAGGCATCACTGTTGAGCAGGGTGATGAAGGAAGGATTCATGTGTTAAGACATGTTATTGGGAATCTGAAGATCTGGCTTCTCTTCCTATTTCTTCAAAAGATTTCATGCTCAGTCTTCAGCATATCATTTTGAGTTTGACTCGGTGCCAAAGATAATGACAATCTTTATTTCTTGGTGCTAGAAGTTCTGTGTAATGGAGACGGGTAATGGTGATGACATTGTACCAAGGAGCTGTTACGCATTCGTTGTGATGTGCCTTGATATCCCCAGATGTCAGAAAGTATAGAGATGTAATATATTTGTTACTGGTGTTTTGTTTCCCATTTTATCATCTGCTAATGCACATAATATGTTTTAAGAAAGGCTTTGAAGGATTAAAGTGAGAATACTTGTAGAAAAAAAAAAAAAGCTAGCTTTCAGTATATCTCAGATACCCAAAACATTTCTTAGACACACAAGAGTATTTATCATTCCAATATTTTAATTTTATTAAAGAAGGTTGACAAAGAAAAAATACTGACACTTTCTTTCATTTTCAATTTTTGGTCAAAATACCATGGTGTGACATGCTGTATAAATACCTAATATCAAATAGATACTTGAAACTTATCAACTGTATGGTAGCATTCATCCTCTGTCTTTCTACATGCATAGGAAAAAATATGATGATCATTCATAGAGTAGAAGAAAGTGGATAATGTCCATAATGTTTCCACTCTTTCTTCTTGGAAACCTTTTCAGCTTAAGAAAATATCTGGAGTGGCTTAAAGAATCCTTAAATATATTACTCCATTCCAACCTCTTTTCAGTTCTCTACGGCAGGAAAAGCAGAATCCTCTATTTCTATGATGTTGCATCAAAGAACTCCTAAAAGATTTGCTGGGGAAAAAATTTATAAATAGAGACACCATCATCACCCCTCTTATAAGGTCTCACTCACAGTTGCATTTGTAAAACAGAAGAAAGGAAAGAAAACTATATAAAAAGGATGAATTCATAACTCTCAAAATTTAAAAAGACATTTTCAAAACAAATAATGAAATATGTGTTTCAATTAAGATGAAATACATTGTTTTAGTATGTCATCAAAGCCAAATTCTCTCGTGAAAAATTACTTTAAAGCAAAGATAATTTTTGCTAAGAAAACTGGCTGAAGAAACTGTTCGCGTACACTTAAGGTATGGCATTTTCAAAAGATCTTTACTGTTACTTCAGTTAGTAGGAATATTTACCTTAGTGAGAACAATCAACATTAGACCAGGATTAAATGCTTCAAAATTTCCATTCTTATTATCTGTCTCCATTCTTACTTATAAATATTGGTTTGGAGAATCTAGTTTTCCATCCAAATAAATTAGGCTGAGTTAATTACAATTACTTGTTTCCTGTGAGAAATTAACAACTAAAAATACTCTTAAATATATGAAAGGATTATTGTGAAAGGTATGCATGGCTACTGTTGACTTGCTGCATAAAATTGTCTTGCGCATGGGTTTTCCATGCATATAACTGCAGCCTAAAAGATGACATTATGAGAAACCTTCTGACAAATTGATTAATAATCTTGAGCTGCTGAAGTTCAGCTGAGTGAGCAATTAAACATTCCAAACAGCAATGAACCTTCAGAGATAATTTATGATAATTTTATGCACAAGAGCTCAGTGGCTTTTTAATTTGATAGAATGTTAGTAGCATAGATTTCTAACAAGGGAGTTTCAGTGCTCCATACATCACTGAGATTACTTAAACATTTCAAATGTGGTTGATGAATGAAGTTTCCTGAAATGTGAGGAGATACAGGAGGTGTCAGAAGGTTGAGATTATTCATCATATCAATTATTGAAAGTGGGTGCATTGACATCATACTCCCGGCTCATATTTTATAGCCATTATAAAGACAGAACAGAAATAACAGACTTGGTGGACCGCAGAACTGTCAGGATATCCAACTTCTTCCCTATTTTATCCCAGCATTGTTCTGTCACCACACAATGTTAGCACTTCCAGGTGTTTCTTTGAAAGTCATTCATAATATATAGCAGGAGAACAAGACCCTTTGGATATCCTCAGCTAATACCTGGAAAACATCCCATGCAGATCAAGAGAGAAAAGGGAGGTTAGATAAAATAACATGAGTCTAAACTCAGTTTGCCAGAAATGCAAATACTATGTCATTTTTGCTGAGGGAGAGCAGGTTTCCCTACATTCTTCCACATAATTTTTTTTCCTTTTTGTTGCTTTCAAAAAACTGCATAGGGTAGTACATTCACACAAGTCAAATATTTTTAATTCCTAGAGTATTTCCCCTTCATTCTTTTATTTATTGTTTTGGCAAGTAAAATATAATGTTTTAATCTTGGATTTCTGACATGACAGTTTGAAATACACTAAGCTAAACTAAAGTAAATAACGTAAAGGGGCCTTCTTTATTATATGAACAAAGATAAAGTCTCTGCTTTGAACAGAACACTGAAGCACTCGGATACCACGTGTTTAAGAGAACAGCCAGTTGGTGAGATTTTATTTGTTTTTAACACTGCTATAATGATCCTGACAATAAATCATCATCTCACATATCCAAATAGTTATCCTTTCATGCATGCAAAGAACACAATCCTGGAAAATGGAGTCTAAAGACGGATAAAAAAATGTTGCTAGAAGCAGGATGGCAGCCTGTTACTTAAACTCCTTCAAGTGAGAGAGCACTTCATTTGTGTAAAGCACTATTAGTCAAAATACTCCTCAAAGCTCAGGAACTGTGCAGACAGCTTGAAGAGTAATAGGTGGGAGTGTTTGCACAGACCTTGTGGCTTCAAATCCTACTTCAGACCAGAACTATTAATCTTAGGTTAATGAAAAGAGTTGTCTGACCCTTTGTGTGTCTTCAACATTATTGTTTCAAGAACTGACTCCTGCACAGCTCCAAATGCAGTATCAACACCTATTGACATAATTGAAAGTCTCCTACCCTTGAAGAATGGAGTCAACATTAGCAGAAGAATCACAGAAACTGATAAAGGAGTTCCAAAAACAGATGTTAAACTTCTGGAACTCCCGCTAGACATTACTAAACAAATGCAACAGAGTTGGCAAGCAGCTTCCATGTCCACCTAAAGACAAGTAGGTATGAACTTGTGGCATTGAGGTTCTCTTCCTTGAAAAACTTACTTCAGCTGAGTTAGTTTCACTCCCGTCTAAATAAGGAGAATCTTTTTCCCAAAAGGATATCAAAATAGGTTCAAACATTGGTCATGGAGGAAAATTCCCTGGAGAGGAAAAAGAACTCAGAATTGTGTGAGCAAAAATAAATTTTTAGAAAAACCCACAACTTAGAAAACTTGACCCAGTTAAAAGGTTAAAAGAAGTGGATTTATTTCACCTAGAGAACAGATTGAAACAGTCCTCAAACACAAAAATTTGCTATAAATAAAACGATATTATTGTAACCTCTAATACATTGCTGCAAAATGAAATATTAGAAAGCAAACAAAAACATTCTAACTATGATGTGAACTTACTCCTGGGACAAGCAAGCTGTTGAGAAATTTCTATTATTACAGTCTTTTACCAAAATCTTACTCAAAGAGCTTTCGTAAGTGGTAAGAATATCTTCAACCCTCTCTCAGAACTGGGTATTGATCTAGGTAACTTTTCATGGTTTGTGTCTCTGTGTCTCAATTTAATGGCACATAATACATAGTTAAAGCTGAGAACAGGAAGTAAGTAGTATATAATTTCAAATGAGATAGCGAAAGGCTAAACCATTTACTTTCTTATGCACTGTTAATCATTCTGGTGGCTTGCACAATCTTGTAACCTCAGCTCTTCTGGATTATTAAAATGGCACTTGCCTGACTCCCTGGGAGCTTCCTCGAGAAGTGTCCAGAATGGTAGGTAGGAAGGAAGCAAAAACTGAGGTGACCTAACTGTCCTCCTTTCTAGGAAACTCTGGTTCTCCTAACTCACTATTCTGAAATAGTCTCTGATTTATTTATTTATTTATTTATTTTTTACTCAAAAGGGTCAAATTTGGTAAGAAGGCTGGACACTGAAGTAAAATACTCCCGTCTACAAACTTGTATACCACAGTTATTGTTCATGTCCTCCTCAGTCCCGTGCTCACAAGTCTCTGTGACAATGCCTCCTGGAATGCAAAACAGCCAAAGTAGCAGTAACTCCAGAATCTATAGAGAGGTTGCACCTCTCATTTTAATGCCCTCAAATAATAGTACCTGGAAGATAAAAATCAGACAGCCTGCTGCCAGAGACAACGTTTTCCATCCAGTTCCACCGGTTCAGTTGGTCAGTCTTGATGAAGTTTCTCTCAGTTACCCAGAAAAAGCTTCAAAACTGGTCTCTCTTCAAAACATTAGCAAAGAATAGATACCTCTAAGACTTTCTCTGTGTGAAATTAAGGGAGACTATGTTTTTTTCTTCCCTTTTTTTTTGAGCTAAACCACTGTGTATGGAGAAAGAGCACTTACAATCTTTTTACTTCAAAATTAATTAAAACAAAGTGATTAAGAAAATTATAGGAAAAGTGCAATTGTCATCTGAAAATGTGTACTGACAAATTTGGAGAATAAATTGTATCTCTAATAGAGAAATGTTAGTGCTGCTCTTGATGTGTCAGTGCAGCCTTACTTATAGAGACTCTTCTGATGCTTCCATAATGTGCCAATCAATGTTCAAAAGTACAATTATTTGTTTGTATTCTTGAAGAGAGATATACAAAACAATTCTGAAGTCCTATTTTACTAATATATGGTAATTAAAATGAAATATTAATAATATAGTCAATGGTACTATAGATACGAAAAGCAGTACATACCTAAAACTTGAACCTATAATATTGTTTTGACAGTAATATTATAGTTCAGTTTTGGCAGCTACATTTGTTATTTTTCAGGCAAAGTTGGCAACAATTCAAAGTCACGGAAACATTGGGCAACCTCCAGCAGCCCTTTCTTAGGCAAGATATCTGTTTAAATAGAAGATTTAACCTACCTTTTAATAGGATAAAAATGGATGACCTGGACGAATGGAGTATCTTAAACTTCCTGCAAAATAGGACAGTCTTCTTGTTTGCACTATTTAATGTTTTGATTTCCCATTTATTGCTGAGGCTGTAATGAGCAACAGTTATTACATGGTGGCTTAGCTCCAACATAAATCATTTAACCTCCCCTTCTTTATTGATTTATATTAGCATTTATAGATGGCACTCATTGTCTTTATAGAGCCTGGGATCTCACAGTAATTAAGTTCAAATTTAAAATAAACAATGACATCCAATATGGGTTGTTGAAATATCCTGCAAGGTTTCTTGCCTAATGCCGACATTCAGTTTAGATCTCATCTCATTGCCATTCTAAAAATTCTAACTACGCAAACCAAACGAAACCAAACAAATAATCACAGAAAAAAAGAACAGCAGGGAAGGCCTGTATTCAGTCTCGAAATGACTGTGGAATGAGTTTTTCAAAATTATAGTGTCAATATTGTATCAGATGTCACTCTCTTTTTTGCGGTGGTTTGTATGTAAGCCTGTCTAGCTCAGTGGTATATTTCTCCTGATAATATTTGAATCATAACTGGAGAACATTACATTATTATATTGTCTTATCTCCCACTCCTCTAATGCTCTTGGATGCACAGTAAGTTATTCTTTTCTTTTGCTCTCAGGATACAAATTTATACCTCGCTTACAGTACATGCATGTAATTCTCAATTACTTCTGTTGATTTAAGACCACAGCTACTTTTAATGGTAAATGGTGAACACTGTGTACAGTAGCATAAATATGGACTGCTATGAGAAAACTTTTTTCCAAGCCATGAATGGCAATCTTCATATGCTCTAGGAACAGAAACCAGGACTATAGTTGTTCTTTGTTCACTGGATCTCTGCTAAATTATTTTTCTTCTTTCATAACAATTATCAAGATACAAGTATCATAAATGTGATTTAAAATATTACAAATATTATTTTTAAAATGGTCCTCAAGAGCATTTTTCTAACTCACATAGAATATTCGAAAGTTAATTCAAATTGGAAGCCCTCACATCACTGAAGCCTTTCAATGAACACTTTCTAATTTAAACTGAAAATCACACCTGGATGTATTCTGACAATTTAAAAAAATGTAGGAAGCAACCACTAACTGTGCAGCTAAGCCTTAAAACACTTGTCTAAAAATAATCCGATATCTGACTCTCCTGCCCATAAAACTAGCCTGGACAGAGATTTCAGCCAAGTGACGTGCTGAAGCCACAGCTGGAAATACTAAGTGGGAGAGAGTTCCCGTATCAGCCCACAGTGTGGCTGTGGCTTGGCAACCTCTTTGCAGCCCCACTCTTTTCATGCGTCTCCTATCTTTTGGTCCCCCTATAGCCCTAACCCTATGCCTAACTCTAAGTGTGGGTGGACACTTCTGTAGTGGGACATGCTGAAGCCCCTTGTGAAAAGGATGTGAGCGGGGGAATTCTCACAGAAGCCCCCACTTTTCTTCCTCAGTCTTTTTGCAGCACCACTCTTCCTATGGGTCTCATATCTCTGTCAGGGAACAATAAAGGCAGTTGCTGCTTAACAGGGGAAAGGGAATTTGTGAGCCAAGCATCACAGCATGGCAGGCAGAAGCCATGGCCTCACCAACAAAAGAGCTTAGTCCTGTCATACATGAACAAGCCAGGAAGGCAGCCCGTGGGTCAGAGTCAGAGGCCAGATCAACAGGGTACGAGCCCAGGCACAAGCATGGCTGCAAAGCAGCTGCAACGCAGTCCAGGCATAAGCCAAGTGTGAGGGCCTCTGCTTCATGCAGCTGCGAGCAAAGGAGGTAGGAAACCCTGCTACAGCTTCTTCCAGCTCTTCCTTGGAGAACTCCAAGGCCAGCTGAGGCTTCTCAAACAGGTCTCACCTGTCAGAGCTATCCTCCCAGGAGGAGGGAGGATCATTCTTCTAACTGACCCTAAGCCTTGCAGGAAACTTCTGCCGCGGGATATACTGAAGTTCCAGAGGAAAGTCTGAGTGGGGAAGATTTCTCATAGCAGCCCATGCTTTGCTTTGGCAGCCTCTTAGGAGTCCTGCCTTTTCCAAAGGCACCAGCTTTCTCCCACTCCCTACTCTATTCACAGTCTTGACCCTAAACCTTGTCTCAGAGGTTGTAGTACACTTTTCATTGAGTCTTTCTGCTAATCCTTGAAATGTAACTATGTTTTTAAAAAACATAACTAAATTAAAGACTCTAGTTTTCCTTACCTACACTACCTTTTATTATTGTTTTAAATGAGACATTATCGATGTATATGGTATATGTGTGTCATGTGCGAGCTTTATTTCCTGGTAGGTTATGCTGTACTTCCATCATTGTTTTTCCCTCAGAGTGATCTGTAGAGTGTTCTTTATGAGATCTCAATTTTCAGAATAACACAAATTTCCTGCTGTGATTCAGTAGTTTCATGTAAAAAGCATAATATTGATCTGATTATTTTTAACTGCTTCTGCACAATAATGAGGGAGGTAGTGTAAAATAGTTGTGTAATTATATAAACCAAAGCTGTATTTCTAATTTGAATTTTGCAACCTCTATTTACACTTTATTTTATGTTTACGTTTGTCTTTATCATGATGCTTCTTTAATCATTTATTCTAATTATCTTACTTATAAATGTAAATAATTTCCAACCAATAAGTTACCTGGTTTTTACTCCAGGAAGAGGGGACGTAATAAATCTGATCCAAAGCCATGGAAATTAATTGAAAAATCCAGCATTAGGACCAATTAGAAATTATCATTTCACTTTGTCACTGTTTTTGCAATGCTGCAAATCATTCTCTTGGACATTTTTGATACTCCATGTAAAGGAATTGAATTGTGCTGTCTAATTGCTCTTGGTTTACTAAGTGACAAGGCATTGTTTCTGTGGTAAGTATTCTGATAGAATAAAACTGTTAACACATTTTACAAACAATTCTCTGAATTTCATATTTAATTTCAGCAAACATTAACGCCAGCGAAGCTTGGTTGCCTCAGTGTCTGCAGAAATGAACACAAAAGAACTCTGAATATTTCTGAATCCAGCTCATTTTAAAACTAGCATGAATAAAGTACAGATAGCTTTTTATGTGACCGATCAACTCTAAATATAATGATTTTTTTTTTTTTGTCAGTAAGACCTGGCACCCAGCTACAGATTTACAGCCTCAGGCAACATCACTTCTATTTTGAAATCCTGGTTAAACACCTTAAACACCTGAGTAGTCTTATTCAGACTGATAATTCAAGTGACATCACTTTGAACTCAGAAGGACTACTCTTCCAAGTAAAGTTGCTCAAGTATAAGCACTTGCAAGACTGAGCCTTGTATTTGTTGTTCTGAAACAGTTTAATTCCTGATTTTGCCTTAGAAATGCTAAAGGAAAACTTAGTGAAGACAATACATTTTCAATGGAAAGATTAAGAAAATTGCTTTCTTCTTTCTTTGAACAAATAGATGTATTTTATAACACATACATAATAAATTTTATAGTGTATTTTTATATAGAATACATATAGAAATCTACGAAAAAATAGAATATACAGACTATAACAGTTCTGTAATTGCTAAGATTATTGAGCAGAAGATGACAGAAATCCTCAAAGCATTCTTTTGAAGGTGCCAGGTGATTTTTTATGACATATTCCTGATGTGAGGGAAAAAAAAAATACATGCATATCAGTAATAAAACTTCTATTAAGCTCACTTGTTTCAGGATTAAGTCCTAAATAGCAAAAGTTTAATTAAAAAAAAGGTGCAAGAGGGTTTTTTGCTTCATTTGAGATGCCTAACAGAGCAGTCAAGAAGAAAAAAGTGGCATCCAGAAGAGAAAAAAAAGTCAAACTATTTCTCATATGTTAGTAAACAGTGATTTCAGAATGGACGTTACAGAGGATGAAGAGAGAAATTGTATGATGGACTTTCAGAAAGAAAAAAACAGACGGTAAAGAGACATTAAGGACAACTTCCTTCAGTCCCTGCTATGAAGATATGAGACATGGAGTGATGTTCACAGACAAATTTCAAAAATATTTAATTACCACACACATATCCAGACCTCACTTCCAGAGAAGATAGTGACACCAGCAGTACACATACATATAAACACACATCTGTTAGTAATACACTAATTATTTTTCACAGTGTGTTTCTGTTTGGACCCTTACTGCCTGCATTCAGTTGACATCTCAGTGTGAGATGCACAAGCTGAGAGTCAGACCCCCAAAAGGTACCTGTTTGGAAGACATACATACAGTGGTTACCTTGGCAACAGACACACGTGAAAGCTCTCAGAAGAGCTTTTTTTCTCACATATTCATTTTTTCTGCTCAGAGTGTTGGTTCATATGTATATGTAGGTTCAGGCTACAAACTTTGTCAATCAAACTACAGCTGCACAGTTTCAACTCTGACTTTTATTCTTTTCTGCTTTCCAGCAGCTTATGATGAACATTTGCTGATGAATGGAGAGACTGGTATCTGGCAGAGCATGCTGCTCCACTAGAAATATACAAAGATCTGCTGAAACTTTGCAGATCATTTACATGAACTTTTGAAGTAAAAAATGTTTATATGACTAGTGAAGAGATGCCTATATACAATCGCACATGAAGAACTGCCTAAATAAGAAACCACAGATTGAATCTTCCCAAACCTTTGGACTTAATACACACGTACAGGCATGCTTAATATACATAGTCATACTAGAACCTACATTATGATTAGTTAGAGTCAAACTACTTTATAATTGTTAAGTATTGGCATCTCTGTTTCACAGCACAGAAAACGACCCCAAACAGGTAATATAAGTTATGTTACTTGAAGTCTCCTTATTTTGGAATCAACATCATTTGGAATCAATTTTGAATGTTGTAAATTGCTGCCTTATTACAACAAAAATTTATAACTCATCTGCAAGTATCATATAAGCAGTCTTTTAAACAGAAATTGTATATCTTATCATGTATCAATATTAGTCTAATCAGAAATTATGAGACAAAAGAAATGTGTTCATTATGCTCCAACAAAAGTCCAATTAGGTACAAGTTTGGAAGATCACTTTTTTCATTTAGGCCCCTTACAGTTCTTCTTCCAACTTAGCTCATGCGAGATTGGTTGGACATGATTATGCTCTTCATCACATTTTACACAGACATAGCTATTTCATTTTCACTGGTATAATAATTGGTCTAGGAGCAAATCTAAAGGCCATTGCATTTATTTGGTGATCTTATCAGTGTCTTCAGCGATGGAAGAATCAGTTTACATGACACCTGTTCCCTCTGTTTCATCCCCCTAGCAGAAATAATACCTTGAGACACTAGTGGCCTTTTCCACTTGGGAAGTGACTTGTATTTATATTTCAGAACCAGAATCAGGAGCTCTTTGTGTGCCTTCACCTCTGGGCTGCTGATATTGGTAGCTGATAGTGCTAGTAGACCTCATCCTATGTGGGACATAAAAACATTATCTCCCACCAGTTCTCATGTAAGATCACCGAGGGCGTAAACCAGGACCTGTTGTATTAACGGAAAGGTTGCTGCATTTTAACTGGCTTTGACATAGGTTTTCTACTTCTGCAGTCTCTACTGATTCATTACACTAACCAGGACGCATTTTTTTTTCTGGCAGTACAGGTGAAAATACAGAAATAAGAATACTGTCTTTCTTATAAGTGAGTACTATTTGTAATGGAAAATAACAGAAATGCAAAACTGTTGTCAAAGTACTTGAGCTTAAAATAACAAGTATTTGATAGGGTTGTTCTGCAACTATTCACTTTGTTTTGAATGCTTAGTTCTCTCCCTGTCTCCTTCTGTATCAATTTTTTTTTTAAGTATTCATTACTAAGTTGTAAACCTGGCTTCTATAGTGTTTCTGCTGTATTTTCCAGCACAATAACCATGCTACTGTACAGTAAGGATAAATGTAATAATTCGTTAGTGTTTCAAGCAGAATTCAGGGACATTTCAAAATGTTTTTTGTGATTTGGGCTTCCAACTTTAAAATGTGATGTATAATTGACATTTTGATACTTCGAGGCCATGGTGTATTCTCACACTTCCATGAAAAAAAACCCAACTTGCTGACACAATCAGGAAACAGATGGTGACAAAGATCTTGTATTTAATATGCCAATCATTATGCTTTACTTGCATATTATCATCTCATTCATGAGGCCACTATATGAAGGAATTTTGCTATGCCTCTGCAAATCAATCAAGACGTCTTTTAATATTTTTTTAAAATATAATTTAGGTCTTTCTTACCCTTCCTATGCTTCATTATATTTGGGGTGGAGTGTTTATGCAAATGTATTACACATGAATAAATGCTTTGACAATCCTGTGGCTAGGATAGATGTCAGCAATGAAATATTCACTATAGATAGCTTCAATAGAGAGACCAAGAAATGACTTGGCAACTGAAGTATCCACATTTTCCATACTTTGCTGTGGTCCTTAATCCAAAGGCAGTGACATAGTAAGACACTATGAAGGATGATGTCGAGTAGGAGGATGGATTTTGTAATGTGGCCTCGTATCTACTAAGACCTGGACTTCAGTCAAAATTTCTGCTCAAGAAAACCACAGATGGCAGATTACCAATATATTTCAGTTACAGCTAGCACTGGATTTGAAATCACTGAGTATCTGAGCCAAGCAAACCTCTTCTTCAGCTCTGAAAATAGGCATTTTCCTTGAAGAGTGTCTGACTGAGAGTCCCATCATATAGGAGTGAGTTCATCCACTCACAAACTGAGCAAGGACCCTCCTTGGACAGCCTAACGTCCTCTGAAGATGTTTTAGCCCATTATTGCAAGTGGTGAGAAAAGGCTGGTTCTTTCTCCTTTATTTCTATCCTGCAACATCCAGAGAAAGCTTCTTGCTTCATAAGCTCCAAACATTCATATTTAGAAGGAGCTGGGGTATAGTTAGCACCATTTTTCTTCTGTCTCACTCCTACTCTATCTATAGGTTCCCCAGCTTCTAAAATGCGTATCTTTCCATTTAAAGAAGTAAAAAATATTTCTGGATCTCTGCAAAAGGAACAACACAAGCTAGAGAACACAGCACGTAGCTTGACTACTTACAAGTGCCTTGCTGCCTGGGATAGAACACACCTCTGACCTGGGTACAGTTAGGTAGTTATTTGAAAACTTACATATTCCTCCTGAAGTGGGTGGAAATATACACTGGCTTTCAGCTTGTATAAGATGTGGGGAGAAGAGGGAGAATGGTTTTGTGCTGGAACTTAGAACAGAAACTATTTCTGGAGGAGAAAAAGGAATTTTATGCCATTGTTCAACACAATCCAATGCCATTCCAGGCACAGTACACTTCAGTAGCTATTTCCATGAGACAAGTCCCATAAGAGGCAAGGTGATCCTGAGTGCAAGAAAAGTAAGCCTATGTTTCTTTCACATGTGTCACAACACAGTGTTTATGGTAGCCTTTCATCTTATTTCTTTCCCCCTCTAATTCCCCTTTCCTAATCTCCAGCCATTGCTCCGTTGGACCAGATATTTACTGACTTGTAACTGGGAGTTCTGTCATCCCTATTTTGTTCTATTCCCTTCATTGTGTAGCAGTCTTCATTTAGCTTGTCCAAGCAGGCTTGTCGTTTACTGTCCTGGTTTGAGGTAAAATAGAATCAAGTTTCTGTTCAGTAACTTTACTTTTCAGTTAAGCCTCTTCTAACTAACTGAACTCTCTGAAATTAACAGCGTATTTTTCAAGACACTGTCCACTTCCAGAGTGGTAAGACCTGATTGTTTCTAATTTATGCCAAGGAATGGTATGCAGAGACGCTCTTGCTTATACTTAATTGCTATAACTGAGGTCAGCTAACTTTGCCCTGTTGGAGGGTCAGAAGTGGAAAACTGTAGACGGGTCACACCTGCAGGGAGAAGCGGACAGGACAGGTGACCCAAAACTGACCAACAGGGTATTCCATCCCATCTGCCTCATGCTCAGGGAGGGATCAAAAGGTCAGCTCTCTTCCTTCAATGGTCAACATCCAAGGACTCTGTCTGTTCATCTGCCTTTGATCCCAATCTGTGCATTCCTGAATCCACATCCCGAATTCAGTTTCCATCCATCACTGAGTCCAGTCTGGGACTTTACCAGTGCCTGTCGGTGACATGACCGTCACCCTGGGAGCTCGATACGGTTTTGTATATATTGTATATATTTAATGCCCTTTTTATTATTTTATTAATATTTCATTAAACTAGTTTAGTTTCTTTTAAACTTGTAAATCTCTTTCCTTCTCTTCCTCCTCTCCCGGAAGGGAATCATGGAATCACAAAATTTTCAGAGTCGGAAGGGACCTCTAGAGATCATCTAGTCCAACTCCCCTGCTGACGCAGGAATGCCTAGAGCACATTACTCAGGACTGCATCCAGGCGGGTCTTGAAAATCTCCAGAGAAGGGGACTCCACAATCTCCCTGGGCAGCCTGTGCCAGTGCTCTGTCACCCTCACCGTAAAGAAGTTTTTTCTTGTGTTTGAATGGAACTTCCTATGTTCCAACTTGTGCCCGTTGCCCCTTGTCCTGTCACTGGGAACCACTGAGAGTAGAACATCTGTTGTTCATTTCAGTGGCCAATCTGGCCCAGACCACGACATTTATGAAACCAGAAATCCTCAAAGTTGCAATTCTGTGTTCCTCTTAATTGGTTAAGGTAAAAAAAACGCAAAACAACCAAACCCAGAACCCCACCAAGCCAAATACAGCATTGTGTAACAGTTGAGCTCTTCTTAAACACATGGTCAGATTTATTGTTTGTTTCATTACTTATCAAAGACAGTGGCTTACACACCTTGCACTATCTAGACAGCAGTCTCTTGGGATGTCAAAAGTCAAGGTTACATCAGCTCTTGACTTTATCCAGGCTCCACGGTGTACAATGTCACTGTAACAGAGCACTTCCTCTTTGTTCTGGAGGAACTTGATTCATAATGAGCCCATCTAGGGTGTACTCAGATTGTGATAAAGAGCTCTACATAGAGGCTCCTATTTTAGAGAAACAGGTGTTGGCTTTGATTAGAGAAAAATGACATCATCCAAGGCAGAGGAGAAAAAAAAAGCAAAAGGAAAGGAAGGCAAAAATAGAAAAAAGTGGCAACCAGACACAAATACATTTGCACATATAAAGCTGTTCTAATGAGAGCCAAATTGATTTGACATTCAGTGGCAGTTTGAAGCCAAAAAAAGCAAAGCAGCTTACAAAAGGCCCAGCTCATTGTTTATGGAGTGTCATACTTCATCATCTGTGAGACCAATAACAGTGATGGGAAGACCTTTAAAAGCAGGGAGTTTGCACAGAATGGCTGCGTGGATACCGCTGATGTCAGATCCAATAGAATGATTGTGAGCTATTTCCTGAATTGAAATCGTGTTTGTCAGATGAAGTAGATGCTCTCTACAGATTATATATTTGAGAAGAGGATTTGGTACATTGTTAGAATTCTTGGCTGATTTCTCTTAGGCAGACACAGCCACAATACTTCTCCTATGATGGGTACTGATCATCAAACTGCCCTGAAGAAAAAAATATAGAAGAGAAAAAATTACATATCATGCAAATGCAGCTTCCAGTACATGAAAATTAACTAATCCCTTTATGAAAAAGAACTTTGCATGAAATCATGTAAATTAATGTAGGCACCTCTGTCATCATCCTTATTTTCACAGATAACTTTGTAAATATTTTTACAAACACAATTTTTACATTTTCATTAAAGTAGTGGACCCCTGTCATCAGTAGACTGTAGAATATATTTCGTCCATCTCTGCTTTCAGTTAGAACACCTGGTGAGGAGTGACATGTTTATCAAATGTTGGTGAATGCCAACATGAATTAAATACGCCTTCAAAAAAAGGTGAGATGCTATAGCCTTGTACAGGAAAGGATATGTGTAGAAAGCAGTCTCTCTCATTCTGCCTTCTAGCTATGAGCTCAATCTAGATATCACAATATTGATATTAAATTCTGATACTAAAGTTTCTGTTTAGATTTCACTAGAAAATCTGTTTCTTTCTTGGGGGAAAATTCAGGAATTTCAGACTTCTGGGACTCAATTCTCTAATGACTCACTGGAATACAAACAGACAGCGATCTCAAATTAGCAAGTCCTTAATCACATTATACACATAGTATCTGATGTGGCTTTGTAACTCAAAAAGCACTATCAGGGTGATCAAAATTATAATGGATGGCACAAGTCTAGACAAAAAAAAATTAAGAGAGACAAGATCTATGGAGGTAGGTCTAAGTGAATAAATGAAACATTTTCTTTCATTTACATTAAAAACAAAAATCAGTAACCTTTTTTTTTGTGAACCTTCCATTCTGTTTCCTGTAAATATTTGAGTCTGTGAGTCTATTAGCATGACCACCCACTAAAATAAATAGATCAGTAGGCCAAAATATTTAAATATTCACAAAGAGCCAACATTACATCAATATTAAATATTGTATTCTGTGACATATGAAGACAGTGTACATTGGTTATGAATTATGTATGCAGATATAATTCCTGCTGTGTTATCTTTATGTTGTAAAACAGATGATTGAGTTTCTTTTGTCATATTTAGGAGAATTATAAGCCACACTGGAATAAATTACAGATTTACAATACCACAGGATAGATTTCTAAATGCACTCTGCGATAGTACCTACAGATTCAAGGCCATATCTATTCCACCACAGCCTTGGGGTCCTGGTTTCAGTTTGCAGGAGAAATGGGGTTGCTCTGTGTCTAACGCCCACTGGTTTAACAGTCATTCTGAAGTCCTGCAGTCATGGCATTTAATTCTATTGAATTAGATAGTAAAATGCAGTCAGTATGATAAGCCCTTCAACAAGTGGACTTCACTTTTCTCAGGCTGTAAGTGTTCTTATGGATAATTGTGTTGTAGAAAAAGTAAACAGGAAATCAGTTACTGAAGACTGATGAAATGCATTGCTACCAAATTTTGTTAAAACACTTAAAATGTTACCTTTTAGGATTCAGTGTCAGAATTATAAGACCACAGAAGTGAATGCAAGCAATTTACATTTCCCTTAGAGCTATTGTTTCACACTGTCTGAAGATGCAGGCTATGTCTTTCACGGCTGAGAAACGATGTATTTTACATCAAGCAATGTAAACTTTTATAAATTAGTGAAAACAAGGAAAAGACAAATTTCGCTTTAATGTAGCTAGTCAAGGTTAACCTCAGGCCCACATCTGCCATTATATTGGCAAAATATAAAGAGAAAGCCCACAACGTTAACAATGAAAATATAGCCTTTGCAAGAGAACACTGTATTAATTACCTGCTGTTCACATTGGAATCTTCCCTCCACAGTTCTGCAATCACAAAGTCTGAAAATGCCTTGCATTTTGGTCCTGTATTTCCTTCCACATCTGTGAAAAGTGACAGTTTTTAGATTAAATTCTTCTGAAAAAGAGAGAATCAAAGTAAGTTGGCTCAACATCTAAACTTTTGCACTACATTAAAAATAATAATAATTTATTGGTACAAATTACAATGAATTATATATTTTTTCCACTTAGTCACTGTCTGCTTTCTGTGCTATATCAAGACCAAATATTATTTGAAGACAAAATGCACAAGCTATCTTGAAGAGTGAATACATCAAATTTCTTGTCTGGTCATGGACAATTTATATATCAAAAAAGTGACTCACAAAACAGTTTTTCAGTTTGATTTTTCCTACCAGAAAACCAGGTGTCATCAAGCTGGAAAACTGTTTCCAAGTAGTAAGCTTAGGCAGTTGCTTCTTCTTAGTTCATCAAAAGGATCAAGGACACCTGATTTGGACGTGTAATTACTAGGTATGAAACACTGTTTCATCTAGCAGAAAGAGCAGACCAAGTCACTAAAAGCAAAAGACAAGCCAAGAAATACATGTTTTAGTTTTATTTTGTTTTCCTAACACTGAGGGGGATTAACTCCTGAAAGAAATTAACTCAGCAAGCAGTAATTTCTCCATTGCCTGTAATATCTGCAGCAGAAATGGTTTCATTTTCCCTGAAAGACATGCTTAACTAATCCAAAGCTGGCACAAAATTTGTTGCCAGAGATAAAGGTGTGGGAACTCCCCTTCTCTGATAACTTGATACTAAGCGTGTAACTTTGCATAGCACTTCCTTGTTGGTAGGGTTTGGATAGTTTAGAGAGATGGCTCCTGAGTGGTGCCTGACGCAAGTTACTTAGGTCAGAAAAAAGACGTAAGATAAAATTTTATGTGCTTGTGTTATATGAAGATCTAATAGTCTGGATAACCTAGGGATTTCTTTAGTCTTAAAATTGACAAGTTTCTTTTGGTATCTCTAGGACATACACATACACACAAGGAACAGAATGAAACCCTACAGGAGTGAAAATATTCCTCTGATTTTTCCAAAAGTGGTTCTTTAGATTTTTAGCCCCTCAACACATTCAGTCTTATCTGCAATACTGTAGTGAAAATAATTTTATTTGCATTCTTTTACTTCCAGTGTCCACAATCTGTTTACTTACATTCCATACAGCTAAGTCTGACTGTACCGTATTTTATTCCATTTATCCAGCTTCAGCCGAATTGCTTAGTAAATTCCAGCCTGCTACTCCTTTCACAGCTCAGTAGAGTCCCTGAGCCTGCACAGGTGCTGCTACGCACATTCTGAAGAAGACTAGGTTAAACAGGTATACTGAAAGCCTCGTTAGCACAGGTAATCTTTACTCCTGATAGCAAAATCACTATAGGATGGCATTAAAAAAAACCAAGGTGGGATTTACACTTAGGTAACTATGAGAATTGATGCTGGGTTTGTAAACAGGACAGGTTAAATACAGACTCTAAGATAATAGCAAGGAGTTATACACATTTTTAGTATAAACCTTCAGTGTAAAAAAAATCTCAAGGAAGCATGACTACTGATTACAAGCTCTGCTCCTTAGAGACTGGTCAGTTTTTAAAGAGAAAATTTTCTCCTGCTTGGGAATCTGGTAAGAAATTCTTTTCAAGACGAAGGAAAGAAAGACAATAGAAGTTATCCTGGAAGAAAACTAAAATGCAAGTCCCTCTTTTCCCTGTCTTTCCTACCACTCTGTATGCCACTCTCTTGTTACAGTGGGATGTTTGGAGGCATATTTTCTAAAATAGTTCCCAGCCAGCTAACCTTCACTCGTGCCAAACTGTTCACTTTGAAGCTGTGAGTTTCCTAACTGAGGCTAGATTTAGCCATCCTCGCACAAAACTATGGGAGGCTCCAAGATGTCTCCTACATGTCATTAAACCCACCTGTTCACTCAAAAGGCTCTTTCTAAGTAGTGGCACCAGGTCTAACTCTGCAGCTGGAAATGACTGGAGATCAAACTGTGCTGCAGCAACTTGCAAAAGTTGAAAATGAGTAGTTCCTAGGAAGATATGTTGCAAGAAGTTCAGGTGACATCTGTTTCCAAAAGATACACAGACACAGTTCATGCACCATTACAAGCCCATCAGTTTCTTGAAAGGAAATGCATATACCTACAGTGTAGCACATACATCGTCTGTGCAGGCTTTCACTAACAGAACGCGATTTGCATACTTATCCCCAAAACTATGGTTTTAACATGGTGTCTTAAGATGTTTAACTACAACGTAAGAACTGAATGCAGTTCAGTGGCTATTCTTTGTAGTTCAGAGTGGAAACCTAACTTAGATGCTCTGAAACAGCTCATATTTCTGGACATGCCTGAAGTTGGATGAATGTGGCTACCTTTTTGAGTAAAAAAATGGGGAAAATCAATGAAGCAAAGGGAGAAAAATATTTTCATTTCAAAATTATTAATTGCATGCCATCCTTTGTGTATTGCAGAATTTTTCTTACGCTGAAAGCCAAGTGATTTTTACTCGGTAGTCATCCTGAACGTGACTGTTAGAAGCTTTTTGCTTAAAACCAGGCATGTCAAATCCCCTTTCATAAGGAACCTGCAGCATAGAAAACTTTGCATTATATGTATTAAAGAATGAATACATAAAGTGTAAGAATGTCTTCTGGCAAGATACCTGAACTATAAAAGAAACTCTTATCTACAAGAAAATGTTCCACTAACAGTAGGGACCAGTGAGAAGAGATATTTTATTCCTGGCCCTGCCTGTGCAAAGATGAGTAGTATTCTCAGACGTATGAAAGCACAAAACAGAAAACAAAGAGAAAACAAACCTGCACTTTTAACCAAATTGGCTTATTGTATTTTATTGGCAGCAATAACTATTCAACAATTGGGTTTTAGTTAATCATTTCATCACTAAACAAAAAAAATGAAATACCATCAAACTAGATAAAGATAGATTGCTCTTTATGGAGCAGTTTCTGGTGCTAATAAAAGTAAAACTGTGTGGTTTTACTTTACAGTACCCTCCCCCAGCTTCTTTCCTCCACTGCTTTATTTCAGACACTGAAGGGGATATGAGCAGGAATATATGTGGAAAGAGACTGGTTCAGTAAAAAGCTGGTTCTTTATGCAGCTACTATTTTAATGTAGAACTACATTAAAAAACTAAAATGGAAAATAAGGTGGTTTTGCAGCAGTTACTGTATAAGCAAATGTACCTTTACTTTCCACATAACACGCGAAAGTAAATTGAGTGTCTTTTGGTCAACAGTGAAATGCCATTTGTATATGGAACTTAGGTTCATTAGGGTTTCTTTTCCCCTCTAATTCATTGAAAGTTTGCTTTTGTTTATGAAAATAGATTTGATCAGCTAATCAGAGTGTAGAGGTAGCGTTCCCTCATTCAGCGATATTCGGCAGTTTTTACTCACTTTTATACTTCATTGCATTTTCACTCTTGGAAACTCATTTACATAATCTCCGTATGGTCATTTCACAGTAACTGTATGTGACTCGGGATATGCCAGCTAATAATTACCCTAAGCTATCTGAGAATAGCTAACTACATAGTGACTATACAGTTATTTCTTAATACTCGAACTCTAGATTGAAAGCCCTCTGACTGGTCCAATACTATGAAATGCCAAGCTGTTTACCAACAACAAAGACTGTGCCTCTGCTTCTCAGCCCCTGCAGCTGAAGCAGAAAACGCCAGTGTTTACTTAAAGAAGAAGAGGAGAAAAAGCCTCTCCTTGCTCTGTGCTGGGTCCTGTGGCTTTGGAGTGAATAGTAGTTTTTGTCATTGATTTCAATGGGAATTGAATCTGACTCTTTCTCGTCCTTTTTATGCCCCATCCTCTTGCACTTCAGGAATATACTTTATTTACAGAATAATTGTCACAAAACTGTAATTTCTGTAGCTGAGATTCTGCTGTATTTCCTCATCTGCTGCCTTAGTTTAGGTTTCCCATCATCTCTTATATGGAGCTATGATGTACGTGTCTGTATATACGAACATGTAATTTTGCTAGAAAAATAATAGAGGAAGCAAGAATTTTCCATTGGAAATTTTGTAGGCCAAAATCTGCAGGTATTTTTACCACAGCATCCCAGCTTCCCTGAGCTTTGGCCACTACTTTCCAGCATTACCGTGACACAAGATGGCTTATCATGAGACTGCTTCCTTTTTGTCAGAGTTTGGATTAAATGACTATAGAAAGGGGCAAAGGCAAATTATGAAAGGCGGGACTTTCTTCCCCTTCCTCCTTAGCAATTGAATTAAAAAATGCCACTGACTTTAATCACCAGTTACAGGGTATTGAATTGTACAGGGTTTTAGAATTTTGGCAGAAGAGATGAAAAATTTCTGAATGGGGCTAAAGGAAAACACAGAAAAGCCTGTACAAAAATGCAGGGGCAAAAAAAGCTGTTTTCTTTGATATTTTACAGAATACGCAGAAATAACATTTGGATAATGATTAAATAATACTGAGAAAGACTACTGTGCAAACAAGGAATTTCTCAGGGTTGTGTATGTGTGTGCTATTTAATTGTTTTGGATTTCTGGTTGAGATTTCTTTTCTTTTCAAAAAGAATGATGTGATCTAAAAAGAGAGGACAAGCTTGGTTCAGTTATAGCTTTCATATAATTACTACAAACTAATGCAAATTAGACTGTAGGTCTGCTCAATGTACATTTCTGTGCTTGCCAAATTATGTTTGGCAGTGTGGTCAAGCAATAACAGATGCACACTGTGCCTAGTTTTCTCGGGCTGTTCAATAATTAGGAGGGCCATGTATTATAATAAACCACATCCCCTTGGCTGAGATTTGGATGCAAATTGCACACTAATTCACTTCCAAGTTTTTTGGAAGCATACCAAAAGACATGAAAATTAGGGAAATATACTATTTACTTCGGGAAATGTGTTTAAAACTAAATAAGGCTCATTTGTAAGCAGTGTTCATCTATTCCATCCTTGTAAAAAAATTAACAATAAGTTCCCTTTCCTTTACACTATTTAGTTCAGCTCTAGCACAGAGCAACTAATGTGACACCTCTGCAGTGTTCATGGCATCTTTATTATTCTTGTACTGAGAGAGTACAATATAAAAGACAGTTACTCTGCTTTGTATTTCTCTAAGGTATTGCTGAGGTTGAGTGGATGATATCAGTTCAATGAAAGACTTGAATCACACTGCAATCCAAATTCTTCGCAATCAGTTGAGTTCTAATGGCATGCTGTTTATAGCAGAAAATTCATCTTTTGAAAAGGCTGAAGATTCTTTACCCTTAGCTATTATACAAAGGCTGAATGGACAGATTTAATGAAAAAAAATAATACTTAATGAAGGAAATTCTAGGAAATCCAGCAATGTAATGTAGTTACATGCACAGATGTAACTACACCTGCCTCCAAATTCTGTAGAAACAGAAAATTAAAATAATTGAACTTATTGCTACACGTATTAACAGTAGTTATGTTGTCCTGAAAATCATTTAACAGTGAGCTGCCTTGCAGTAACAGTTAGCACTCTCAAAAAGAGAAATACAATGCAACCTAAAAGTGGTGTAATAAGAGATAAATCTCTTGTGTTTATTGCCTACTAATTGTATTGTGATTGCACCGAAGAGACAGGCTCACAGGTTAGGACTCTTCTGTACACACTCTAGACAAATACAGAAAAAAAGGCAATGAAAACGGCAGAAATTAGAATGCTCTCCTGCAGTATTATTTCAAGTTTTTTGTTTTCAGAAGAGATATCATGGAACATAATTTTGTAAATCTTTCCAAGTATTTTAAATTTTACAGTGATGTTCATGCAGTTCTTTGCAAGTAGACAATGAGGCAAAAAACATTGCTTGCCAAAAATATAAAAAACCCTTTCAATATATTCTACACTGCCAGCACAATTTTAGTGACTACAGTGTAGTTTTGACATGGGTGACTCAGTTGTAAACTAATTCACATGGGCACCAGCAGAAATCTTTATAGCAAAGCAAAGGTCAGTAGATTACTGAACAAGTCTCAACTATTAAAAATTTGATAATACAGAAATACAGCATAATGACAGTAGTCAGGTGTCCCAGGATTAGGACTGTTTTTAGGAGGATAAATCAATGCTGTGACACGCAGCTATGTCTAGACTGCTATGTATGTCAGGTTTACAGAGTTTTGTAGCAGGTGTCTTTTAGGTGTTTCTTAGGTGTTTATCCTATTTGGTGGTTGTTGGTACTGTGACTATATCATCACAGACTAAAAGAACAGCAACAAAATTCTTGTTTCCAGCATGATGAACACAGAGTTAACTACATAAAAGCAGTTTTGGCAAAAGTACTGTTCATTCTGTATGTTGAAATTGAAAACGGGCTAAAGACTAAATGTGGAAAAGCAGCTGAAATTGTAAACTCATTTGAATCATTTAAATTAAGGGACTATGAAGAGGAGCTTTAGGTGAATTTTGCAAAAATAACCGGTTAAACAACTTAGTAGCAGATAAGCCTCAACACGGCTAAGACCTCCCTAAAACACATTAGTGGAAACAGTATAAAGTATTTATACATAATGATGTCTCCGGAATTAGTTGTAACCTCTCAGGAAAAAAAGATCTAGGCATTACTGTAGACAGCTCAATGAAGAGACTTGTTCAGTGGTGATTAAAAAAGCAAATAAGATGTTAAATTGTGTTAAGAAGGGAATAGAGAATAGAAAAGAGAAGATTACAATTCCATTATATAAATCGATGGCACATTGATTACTGTATTCAGTTAGACATCTTATTTTAAAAAGACACAAATGAGAAGGTGAAATGAAGTACAATGAAAATGACAAAGGTGTTACTTTCATAGTCACTAAATTATGTCAGCCTCTCCAGAAGCATAAGGGACTAAGGGGAAAATGTTAATCCCAATTTGATAGAACCATCCCCAGAAAACTAGCCCTTTTTCTAACATTTATCAGATGCAAACCAACCCATTTTTTAACATTTATGAGAGACTGCTTCTGCGTGCTGCCAGTCTCAGATTCAGGAAAATACAATCGTGGTATCAAGACGTTTTTGGACTCCAGTCATTCTGTTGCATGCTTACTCATCATGGATGCAAAGTATGTGTAAATCCAAATCAACACTTGAGAAATAATGTAATTTCCGTTTTTAATGAAGAATCTTTCTCCAAAATTAGTCTTTCCACTTACACTTCTGCGTACCCCTAGATTGTTGCATTTTCTTGCAAAGAGGGGCTAGGGGGGAACCTAAGGTTTTGGGGGCTTGAGTGTGGTGGTGGTGGGAGTTATTAGAGCTTTTATGAGGATTTTGCTATTCTTTTTACAGAAACAAATTAATTGAGGTCATTTAGCATTTATTAATAATTTTTATATTGCTGTGAAGTGATGAGGGTTGTTACATCTTGCCTGAACTGTTCAAGACAGCGGAATATATATGTAGTAGCTTCCCCAGACTTGGAGAAGACCTCTGAAAACGTCAAGTTTGTGCATATCTATGTCTGGTGAAACAATATGTGTGCATGTTAAACATTGAAAATAGTCCAAGAGCTGCCATTAATTTGAATTGATCTGAAATCATTATCTAGAACTGCCAGGAAATTGAAAAATGAGTTATTTCCACAACTCTTATCTGAGATACTCCATATCTTTTGAGGAATGTACAAGAATGTCATCGTCATCGCTGCTGCAAACTTCAATGGAACATTAATTCATTAAATATGAAAGAAAGCACTGAAGATAGGGTGCCTCTCCACTTAAGAGACCTGTAATACACCCATATTGAGTTACGCTCCTCTGTATGTCGTGAATGCAATACATGAAGAAGTCTCTCTGGAGTGTTATTGAGTAAAATAGTCTTCTAATAACATCAAATAAGCTATACATCAAGTTGTATGAACCTGTATGATGGTAAATGTATAACAAACTTTGGATATTGGACAGACCAAACACATTGTCAGTTATCTTGGTCTTGCCAGCTATGTTCCTTTAGCAGTTGATAGCTTTTGTGATTTTTTCAGTCTATTGTACTAGAGGTGATAGGGTTACACTGGCATGTATTCTGTATCTATTAGATGCCTGCCTGCATTTAAAGCTCAATAATCTCTGCAGATTCCTTCTAGTCAGTACTTCTACATCTTTCCCAGAATTTTCCTACAATAATATCACCTTCACTGTAGTTTTAGGTGAAAGCCAAGATAAATAAATGAATTTCTCTACATTTGATTAATTGTATGACATGTTGACATCATTAAAATGATCATTATGACTTACTGTTTTCCTTATCGGAGTCTCTCTCAATAGCTCTGGCAAGTCAGACAGAACTGAAACTGAGCAATAATTTTTAATTAATTGACTACAAGAAATCTTTCCAAAGTTCATAGCATTCAACTTTTTCAAAGAAAGATGGGAACATTTATTTTCAAGCATTTTCAGTTGAAAATAACCCATTTTCCCATTAGTCCACTGAAAAGTATGGATTATAAAGTGTTTTGCTGAAAAAATGGAGATACGTTGTATTAGTAGTAGTAGTAGTAATATGCATATGTATATTCCTGTTTACATTCCTGCTCATTTATTTTTAAATCTAGAACTCAAATTTGCAAAGGTAGATAGTTGAGTTAGGTGCCTAAATACCTCCATACATGTGACAATAAATCTCAGTCAGATGAAGATTTAAAACCTGTTTTCTGCTGCAAAATAATATATTGGGAATAACATCTGTAGATTCTTCTGTTTTCATCACTGATTTTTTTATTCTTTTTTTAAAAGACTTCAGGAAACTCAGCATCTTTGTTTGCTAAGATGGTGGCTAGTATGCTTTGTTCAAACCTGGGAATGCTCTGGGAATGGTATAATGACTAGGGATAAATTGTTCTCTTGCAAGACAATGTCAGCAGTGTGATCTGTTTCAGCTCAGAAAAAAATGTCAATTCTTCAAATGTTACTCAGGAAAACCCTTCAGTCTGGTGACCCTTATTTTTGATCTTCATATTACAGAGCTCATACCAGTAGCCTTTTTTGCTCAGATATGAAATATAATTTCTGTATTTACCAGAGTGTTACATATTAACGTTTCTTACCATATTACTCAGACTCCCCCTTTTGCAGTTGTCCTGCAGCTCTCTGGAATAACCAAGATCCAACCTCTGAGACTGTCACCTGATAGTTATGGAACCACCTGAAAAAGAGTTTCTCATTTATATCAGTTCTTCCTGGATAATACGGACTGTAGGGCAAGATCATAGCCAAGTGGCAGGGAAATTTAAATATAAATTACTCACTGGAGGACTCGTGTGACATTTGTGAAGAAACTAAAATGATTATCGTGAGACACAGGCTGGTTCTCTTTCATTGTTTCACGGAGTAAAAAGACCAGCAAAGGTATATGCACCATTCAAAGCCTAACAAATAAAAGCTTATATTTGATGCGAATGGAATGGTCTTGCACTGTCCTTTGTATGCTGGCATTTTAACACCGGCATTTTCAAGACATGATGTCTCCCCATTTCTCTCGGGCATAATGAGTTTAATCACTCCATACCAGGAGTACTGTTTTACGAGTGTGAGGGACTGCTCCAGACTGTCCTACAGCTGAGCAGCCACAACATTTATGGGGAAGAAACATGTTCAAATAGCCATTAGGCAGAATAGGTGATTAGACCCACATCTGCCATATCCTCAGCGAATGTTGTAGCAAATAATCTACCTGGGATGGGATGGAAAGAAAAGGGTCCTTCACTGCTACGTAGTGTTGCTTCACATTTCCTCTGCGAAAAAGACGACTTTCAGGAGCAGTTTTAGGGTAATGAATCTTACTGTCCTAGGTTGTCTCCCTGCAACCTAGACATGTGAATATCACCTCTCAGAGACTTATGAGAAATCTCTCTTTTCAGTATTTCCCATGAGCTATTTTAGGTAACTTTTGGTCTATGTTATGTTTTTATGGATCCCATTGTCAGCTTTCTCTCTGCACGGACCTCACATTGGGAAATGAAGCACCTGGATTCCAGTAAGTGGCAGGTTTGTTGCTGCAACAACCAGTCAATGTTTTGATGCCCAAAAGTGTTTTGCAGTAAAGTTTCATATCCTCAAGATTTTGACAACCTTTGCAATTTTAAAGAAGTGGGATAAAACTATCTCAGAAGTAGTTACGAAAGCTGGGGACACTTTTGTTAACTGAGCTGTCATTTTGGCATGCTATCAAGTCCATGGCAGACTCACTGAAAAAATATTGCATCATAAAATAGATTGTGTTACAGAATCTTAGCATGGAATATACCTAAGAACATGAGGTCAACCTGTGCTTGTTATCTCACAGATTAAAAAACCCCAAACAACCAAAAATCCCAACCTAGCAGAGGGTTAATTTAAAACTAAGAAGAATCTACTTCAGGCAGTAACATTTTTTAAACCTTCCTTTATAATTTTTGCTTATCAAGGAGTGCCCTTCTGGTATATCAACTGAGCCAAGACTGAGTTCTCAAATACTATGATGGCTTCTGTTAATTAGATAGTTTATCTGTGATGAGTTGTTGACACTGAGATGATTTGTGTTAAATAATTTTAAAATATTCTGTGGGGCACTAACTTAGATGCATTGTTTGTTCATATTCCAGGCCCCGGCTTCAATCTTTTTTACAGCCCTCGACAGAAATGAAGTTGATGCTTCAGCAAACTTCTTTAAGTCAGAACAAGTAATGTTGCAAAGATATTTTTGAGTAACTGGAAGTCTCTGTAATAATTTTGTCTTTTTATACTCCGGGCTTTAGTTTAATGCCATAAAATTTGAAGAACATTTTTGGTAATACTATTTAAATATGTTCAGTTTTGCTAGCTTAGCATTTCTTAAATATTTCTTTTGTGATGTTTTCTCGCTCATAAATCCATCTCCAGTCCCCCAATTCACGGCAAAACACAGGAAAGACTGCACTTTCTACTACAGTACTGTATTTTCATACATGCTCTATCTTTCAGTGGGCTTTACTTTCACAAGAAAGGTGGATAGGCTGAGTTTTAATTGTGAAATACACTATTTGTTACCAAAACCCACACACTGTACTTTAGTGATGCTTATTAAGTATTACACTGTTTGAAATTAAAAAAAATTTAAGGCTGCATGTGGATGAATCAAGTGTAAACATAAGCAGGAAGTACTCTGGCACCGTAACAACAGGAGCACATCATTATTTGTTCTTCTTATTCTTCTACTCCATAAATTTGTTCTCCCCTTCTATCTTGCTTCTCTGTTCTTACACCTTTCCACCTTCCCACTTCTCTCTATTCTTTTCTTTCCTAGTCCCCCTTTCAACAAAAATTATACCCTTCTTTCTGACTGTTTTTATCCACTTTTCTCTTGTTTGCCTCCACTCTCTCTCTAGTCTTTAAGTCCCAAATGCTCCCTTTTCCTTCTCAACGCCCCATCCTTCCTGAGTGGGAGTGCTGCCCATGCCGCTATAACACCTCAGACTCTGTTGTGATCTCCATTCTGCATTTGCACATGGATACAGTCCCCTAATTGAGAGACTTTTTTTTTTTTTATTAAAAGCATTAGACATTTATATGTAGGAATAACACTTGCAGAGACATTCTCTAGGTTAAAAGTTAAAAGGGATGTCAATCATCATACTTCAGAACATAAACAGATTGCCAGCGTGGGTTGAAAAGGAATTTTCCCCACATAAAATCATAGAAGTTTGCAATAGAAAAGAACTAATAGGTCAGCTAATCCATCTACCTGCCAATTCAAGCTTCTTCTCCACCATGTATTTTGCTGTTCCTCTGGCCTCTCAAAAATCTCAAGCGACTGGACTGTTAATGCTTCCCCATAGAGATTATACACTCATTTAGTGCAACTAGTTTGCTTTCCAGATTTTTTCAGGTACTCAGTCTAAACTTTCTTTTATTACCTTCATCCCACTAGTCTTAATGGCAATCCCATCTACCATACTAAATAACATTTCTCTCCTGCCTTATTTTTTACGCTTTTACAGTAAATATAAATTGCTGCCACGGCCTGTTTGATGATTCTTACTTAACCTATTAGTTGCCTTTAGCTAAAGAGACAATTCCTTTCAGTATCATCTTTGCTTAAAATTACACCTTTGAAACTGTAATGCACGTGAGGACAATCACCTACGCCATAAGTGCAGGCAAACTAGAGCTTCTGAATATATATACAAATACACATAAATAGATTTGTCAACAAGAATATCCATATATCCACTCATGCAAAATTAATGTGCAGCTAACTCTATTATAATTCCTTGTAAGACAGCTCTTTCAGCTATACGAACATTGCTGTGGTACTCTGATCTGTCCTGAAATTCTTTGTTCAGGAAGGAAGATAGCTTTCCAAATCAGGTCTCTGTCTCTTCAGTGGCAAAAATTTTGTTTGGAGATTCAGAATAACAATGAATTTTCAATAAAATAAAAAATACAGAAAAAAGCTTTAAAGCTTGACAGAGAGGTTAAACAGGTAAAAAGAGAGCTGTATGTCCCTTCCTGGGCCACTTATAAATCATCCCACAGACCACTAAAATTAGTCAAACCAGAATGCTCCAGCAGGTTTTACGTTTCTCATATCCTAGTTTGTAAACAAGGGGAAGATAAAAAAATGCACAGGTAACCCTGAAACAGGCAGGGGAATACTTTGCCTGGGTCTTAAAGGGACACATCCTCTTGCAGATGTGACAGAGGACAGGGTGAGAAACACTGCGTTGCTGTCCAAAGGTATCACATGTGGGTCTTCTGTTATTTGTGGGATGAGTAACATGCCAGAATGAACAGGAAGGTATCACTCTTCTTTTACTCTGTGTTATTGTTATAATACCTAGGAGTCAGAAAACCAACAGAGAGAATGCCAACCCTTGCCGCAAACAGCTTTCAACTACTATCTCTAGTTTCTGTTTTCTGAGACAAACTTAACTCTCCACTCTTCTAAACCTCATATCATCATTTTTCTAGAGCTATGTCTTTTGCAATTGTAAGGTTTTACTATGGAGATATTTTGAAAGTCTTGTGGTTGAATTCTACGCAGCTGTTACCAGACGAAAGCAGCTAGTGACCTTCGCTGCACTCCCTAGCCTTCAAGAAACTTTCAAACTTCATTGACCTAAGGAGAACAGTGGTCTAGGCTGTTCACATAGCAAAAGCAAAAGTGGTCCTCCTGTAAAAGTATGCCAAAAAGTACAACATAGAACTTTCTATTGTAGGTCAATTTCTATTGCAATTCTAACACGCAAGTAGGTAACATACTTAAAATACAGGTGATTAAATGGTTACTATGAAGTATCCTAACTAGACACATTTCTGTAACTCTATTTTTGTATTTCTTTACATCCTTTGTAGATTAGCGTAAACACAATTAATTAATCATGAAAAGCAACTCCTACAGAGCAGAAGCAGGATTTTAGCTTCCAAAGCAAGTTCCCTGCCAGACCTGAAAAATCTTATTCATTGTCAAGCAGTGTCACTCTTCCTAGCCAGCCTTTGATACCATGAGGTGCAGCAACCAAGAATTGCAGCAGTCTGCCTGTTTTTTGACATGGATACAGGATTGAAATATACTGGGCTATTTGCACCATCTGGTACATGCATTTCAGTTGAATGAAAGCAGATGAACTCCTGGGCACTTTGGTGATGAAACACCAGGAGAAAAGGAAACAAAACCCAAGAGACAAAAAAGTGTTAGTGAGGGAACGAAAGCTGAATTGATCTCTTTTCTGAACCATGGAAGGCCATCTTCTAGGTTTCCTCACACTCGACATGGGACTACATGTTTGACTCCTTGCACGTTTGGAATAGGAATGCGTTAGATTAAGCAGAATGTTCTAATGATCCTTTTTAGTTTTGAAATCTAGGGATCTATAAATATGTATATATCAATGTTGCTGTGACTATGATTTGCAGCTGTCAATCAGTTTGCCTTTATGGCTGCAAATTTTCATTTCACTAGATTTTTTTTCTATAGTCTTCTAAAAAGAATAAAAGTCTACTCCACATCTCCACATTTCAGACAGAAGAGTAATGCATGATTAACAGTATGCTGAGAGGTGTCACATTCACATTAACACTGATGTGTGAACCAGTGGTCAAATGGCAGATTACATGTCTGTCACAACACATCAGGGCAGTGTTCCAGTCTGCCAGCTTTACCCTGCCCAGCTTCTTCAAACAAAGAGTTCTTCTGAAAATTGTAGCACAAAAAGAATGTTGAGCCTTTGGGGGAAAAAGAAGTCTGTCTCACGGTCAAGCTTTCTGAAGTCTTAGTAACATCAAATGGCAGAAGGGGTTACTCACAGTCACATAACCTTGCAGGTTCATGGATGTCTACAACACAAATGTTGCATATGTGGCCTTATCAAAGATTTTCTGCATGATAACTATATCACTGAAAAAGTACTACGGCTGGCATATTTCGATTTGGAGAAAGGATGCCAATTCTATCAAGACTGGAAAAACTCTGACCCAGTTCCAAGAGAAAAAGCAAGTTTTTGGAATATCATTTGAAATAAGAAGTTCCAGTTCATTGGAAATGTCATGAAAAGTGTCCTTCTCCTTTTGTCTTAAGGACAGAATTTTATTTTTAAAGTGCATAATTAACTAGCTGCTTGATTTCTTACATAGGAAATAGTCATATCTGGAACTGAAGTGACTTTTAGTGGGTAATGATGTCTGAAGCCAATACATATAATGAAGCGGAACATATTTTCAATCCCTTGGGATGTTTTCATATATTAAAAGCAAAATTTTAGACAATAATTTTAATATTGTTTGCAAAATCAAAAATACTTTCTCAGGGTTTAAAAATGCTTTCTAGGGGGTTGTGAATATCATGGTCACTTGAACAGTGCCTGACTTCTTACACGCTGTAAGTCCCAAAAGATCTGCTGAACTTTCCTGGAAGTTAAATTGTTGTTCCAGCAGTACTCTTACTGCACTGGAAGCACAAAATGGAAGGTATCCAGGCTAAACAGCTGGAAACATTTAAATACCATAAAAGTTAAGTTCTATTTTCAAGAATACCCAAGTTACATAGGTCTTCTTTACAAAGTAAAAAAAAGTCTGCTGAAGAATATTATCAAAGTACTATACTTGTGAGTAGTTAGCATATGAGCCAGTATTTGGACACAGCCCAAAATGAGTAGTTAAGTATTGTCTTGGCTCATCTCTGAAATGTTAATATGTGTTTACTGTATATAATGGACTTGATGATAACCTCTTACAACATTTTAAGCATTGACTTTATTGGAATCACTCCTGATTTATATAAAAACAAGAACTGGAAGATGTATACAAGCATAGATAGGATATGGAAATATTTTTATATATATATAATGTGTGCATCTTCAATATGCTCTATCTATATAATAATATAGAATACATAATCTACATTCTATAAAATATTGCATATTAATACACAGAAATACAGTAGTGATTATTTGGCTTTTTACATCAATTCTGAATGGATATGCATTTCCATGCAATTTATTGCAAAATTCAGTCCTTTGTGTCATCATTTAGCTTTTACTAAAATCCTCTTCTCTGTTCCCATTTTAAAATATTGAAGAATACCTATATAGTTGCCAAGATCTATGAATTTATATAGTGCATACACATTTATTTTCAAACTAGTATATTATGGTGATAGGAAGGAACTTCTATAATTTTTCCTTTTTTATCTGTAAATTATTATTTCATGGAAAAAAAAAATACCACTGCTTTGTTAGTGAAACGAAGTTCAACAACATTCAGATGAGCCACAATTCAGTTTGTCAGGCTTGGCTTCCTTTCATCATTTTTTTTCTTCCTGACACTATGAACCTGCTGCTACTGTCATAAGATGTGAAGTTTATTTCTGTACACATTTTGCTTCTCATTTCTGTATGAATGGCTCCTGTGTCTTGAGGCACAGAAATGTTGTTTTCTGAGGACTGAATTTAGGATTCTGAGGAATTACATAGGTATGGCACGTTACATGCAGAAAGAGTAGCTAGAGGGTCTGAATTCCACCTTTAGCTATCCTCTTTCTAATTCACTTAAAGTCACTTAAATAATTATTCTTAAGCAAAGGGCTCACTGTATGTTACAGCACTATACATAAAAAGCGACTATAGTTGTGCAGCACAGCATGGTGTTATAAATGATACAGTAGTATAATACTTTACATTCAGAAAGTAGATAAAAAACTGTGCACAACATAAATGAAATGTTTTCACTGATATTCACTAATTTTATTCTCCTATTCAAAGACAGATAATGAAATGTATTTTAAGCTCTCATAAATGCACACTTGAGCAATGTAAAAGAAGTATTTGAAAAGTGTCTAATATTCTTCTGATAAGAAGAAAAAAGGTATACCTGTAAGAAAACATTCTCAAGAGAATCTGAGCTGATACATGGAGTTTATTACCTGTGAAGAACTTTAGTATTTACAAGTGGAATTTTCATAAGCATTTATTATTGGTCAGCTCTGTTTCTTTTAAGTTTTATGCACATTCTCACTAATTTCTGCAGAAGCTGAGTTTCTTGAACTGTAGGACAAGATTCATGGTGAGAATTGTGTTCTTAAAGTAGCAGTTAGGCATCTCAATAAAGTAACAATATTTTATTCCGTAGCATTCACAAAATCTTTACTGAACTGACGCCTGTAAGTGTCTAGAGCTGCTCAGCATCTACATTTTTTGCAAATACTATTCCTGTAATGTCTTGTTAGACACATGCTGAACAACCTATACTTTCAAAACACCAGGAAAAGTATCCACTAACACGCTAAGCCCAGTGTAATTCACAGATTAATTTCACAACCCTGTCTGTGGGTCCTGAAAGTACTGCCTATACTTAGCTGTCAATTACAGACTGAAGTGATTTAAATTATCCTTGTTAGAGGTTTGCTTTTGCTTTCGCAGTTCATTTAAAAAATTATTTACACGCATGGTATTATTATAGTATAATGAGTCATCTGTTAATTATTTTTGACATCTAGGATAATAAAAATATACTAATGTTCCAGTTATTAATAGAATTGGCCTATCTTTATGAAACTCAAATATACTAAACTGCCATGATTGTTGGAAAAATTGGCAGCAACTCACACTTTCATCTTTAAAATGGTGCAGGTATTTTTTGTATCTAACTTCTGTGAAGACGAGTACAACCTGCAAGTCTGTCCTTACATAACTGCAGATAAGCAGTGTTTAGCCTACCTTAGTTTAAAAGCCTTTCAGCAAAATGCATGATGACTACACACGCTATCAAAAATAATCTTCGACCGACCACATGCTGTGTAAGGGTACCAGTGAAATACTTCATAAACAGACAGAATGCAAACATGCACAAACACACAAACCACTAATGCCATAAACAACCTCAAGCACAGTACAAACAAAAAGCATGCCAAGAAACCTGCTTAAAAATTTGTATTATAGGAAAATACTTTCAATGTCTGAAAATTTATTTGACTACTTATTACACAATAAACAAAACTATGCAAAGTGCATGATCGCCCTTGAATGAAACTTCTGCCAGGCTCTAGAGACTGTTTATTATTCACCGTCCCTGAGTATATATATGTTGTGTATGATCTTTAGGGTAGCTCTTCTTGTTCTCCATGTGTAAGTCACCTAATAAAAATAGGCAACATATACATGATATGTGATTGTGTGTCCCCTATATGCTTATCACATTTATAAAAAACATTAATTATTAGGTAGGCATTTGGGTACTCAGCAAATACACCAATCTAAATCATGGAACCAAGTTAGTCCTGATATAAACCCACTTACTTCACTACTACTTTGCATCTGTAGGTAAATTCACTTCTATATAGAATTTAAAGATAGAGATTTGTTCTTATTAGACTGATTACGGTGCATATGAGAATCACAACCATGCTTTTGAAAACACCTAAGGCATCACAAAGCCAAGCACTTCAGTACCTAACGTGGCACTCTGCTGCTGGGTGAAACTCTTAGTCACGCTTGGCAGGCAGACTGGCTGCAGACAAATCTGAATAGGATTTATGTTCGTGAAAAACAGAGAAGGTTGCTGTTAAGTAGGAAATACAGAGAAGAAAGTCAGAGCCCAGAACCTGTCCCTCAAAGGAGTTAGGTCTATCAGTTCAGTCTGTATGCTACAGTTTAGTCTGAGGTTTCTCCCCTCCAATCTCTTCTGGGGGAGGTTGTGAGTTAGGACCGATTTAGCACCCAGCTTTAAGAGGGGAATGACAAAAGATGTAACTTCATGAAAATCACTCCCAGATTCTTTCTATATCTTTTTACTACTGATGTGGCAAACAGCAGCACAGTGTTGTGGCAGGCCCTGCATCGCATGTTTAATGGATGGCCAAATATGTTACTACTAACTCTAGTCTTTTCCTTGCTGGAGCTCTGACTTTGAATTTTTTTCTTCTCACACAGGTATTTATGTTCACAAAACCTGCAGGAATGCTGTGATCTTCAGTCCTTCAAAAAATTCAGTTACACTGACCAAATGTTTACAGGAAAAACTGTGGCAGAAGAGGGCAGACAAAAAGATGGACTGGTAGCATGTGTCTGGATGCTTAAGGCTAATCCCACTCTATGCCAATAGTTAAAATGCCTAGCTGGACACAGGACATCCAGGCTGGAGTGCATTGAGAATCAGAAGTGAATCAGAGAGTGAGCTGACTGGTAAGAGGTGCTGAGAAGCGAGGGAAAGTCCAGGCGCAACACAAATCTGAGCATAGGTTCGCCGGGCTTCCTACTCAATGGCTACTAAGAAATACCGAGGTAAATCTTTCAGGGCATTTCTAAGCTGTCACCTCAACACAAGAAGGTTTAAGGAGCACAGTGAAAAAATGTGAATGGTCTCAAAGTAAGCTAGTATCAGAAAATGACTAAATTAAACCAAACAAGTTTCACTGATGACTAAACAGACTGCAGTGTGGGCACCGATTTATCAGGTCTGATGACACGTACTGGGGCAATTTAACCAGTTGTCCATCCAGGCAGGAGAAGTCACTATCCCCATGGCAGAGACAGGATGTTCATTCCCCAGATGCTGCTGTTTATAACTAAGCATATTAAAATAAGTGCAATTAGTGGTCTTGCAAAGTAATACAGAATTTCATATCCCAGATTGGCTGAAAGGTGATATGCCACCTCTTCATCCATATTGTTCAGCAGATGCCCCAGGAAAATTATAATTTAAATTCAACAAATATCATGAATCTTCATTACCAGATTGCACTGATTAAACTAGTCAAATTCTAAATTAATTCAATTAAACGGGCATAACTTTTGCACTACAGCTCAGTCCTCAGAAAAGAACCACTTGTTAATTAGAATATTTACTGTTCTTTGTTTCTATTAACACTTGTTTAATTTGAAACTGAATAAACAGTAAGAAGTAAAGACCTTTTGTGAATTTTCATTAAAGGAATCAGTGTGTGCCAAAAACATGTTTCTGAATACTCTTCAGGAGTAGGAAAGACTTCAGGAGAAGGTGGCAAACCAAGCTATCACTGATATTTTAGAATTTAGGGATAAACACACACAAAAAAATTTAACCAGGTGGACATGGAAAGAAGTGGGAGTTCCTAAAGGGTTTTTTTCAGACCTTTTCCTAAATCAGAATTAAGTAACAAGACAGTTATTTTCCTTTTCTATACCCTCCAGATCTTGCTTATACACAGCTTTAAATGTTCTCCTTCCATGCATCCATATTCTCTACGTGTCTTTTCCCCGGTGCCTGTCTGCCTCTGAAGAATACTCATTGAGATGAACTGTGTATGCCTGCCCATTCTCAGCAGAAGTAAGTTTTTTTCAATTTTTCACTCCCAACTAAAGATCAACTTGGGATAATCAACACCACTGTGTGTTTTCATATTGAGATTTGACAATTTGCTGGCTGGTACAAAATGCAACATTATGCTTTTGTAAATTTAAAAAGGATTTTCTCCTCTTGGTAGTAGAATTCTGACACACAGTTTTTGTGGGTCTTTTTTCCTCAGGTATAACATAAGGAATCTGCTGGAGATATGGTTACTGCATTCCTTGGGTTTTTTAAGTGGTTAGATACTTGCCCAAATTCTTTTGGAGCAACAATCCTCTCTTGTTGGAATGAAGTAACTTTAGTTTATATCAAAAAAAATAGAGCAGCTAAAGCTTTGACTTTTGCATGGATGACTATTATCTGCCTGAAACCATGCTTGATTTGGAAGGTTTTGGCTATGGTGGTGCAAATCCCTTGACACAACTTCAGACTTCAGGTCAGTAGGGGATATTCAAGTTCCTCCATGATAACTGAGCATGACTCAGTGATTAAAGATGTCGGGTGACCCGACATTGCTGGAGCTCTGCTACAGAAAATAAAAGTCGCGGCCAGAAGCCTTTAAACCCACATACTTGTCTCTGTGTTTATTAATGTCATCCCTAGTGGCAAATGCAATATATAGTTTAAAAAAATAATGCTCTATTTTTTTAAACTGGATTTATAAAGTCCAAATGTTTGCTTAGAAATTAAACATTTTGGTATTGGGGCCTCTAGGATATGTTGTTGGCAGTGGAAAAACTAACCTACACCAGATGGCAGAGGTTAAAGAAATACTATAAAATATGGCTTCTATTCATACAGTTCTCAGACAAACAGAACCCCAAGCAGAAAAAAACTGTGAAAGTGGAAAACCTTTTCATTTGCTTACATTTCTCTTTGCTACTCAGCAAACCTGAGAGGTATTGTATCATCACGTATCAAGAAAGTAATATGCCAGATTGTTGTAACAGGTGGAATATGTTTGTTTGTAACACGTTGAATCTGAAATAAAGAAAGGACCAAAGTTACTAAAGGTTCTACAAAAACATTTACAAAATGTAAGTACCTAGGTTTTGTACCTGCAAAGCTTACTGCATAAATGAGAATTTGGGACAATAGTTCCATTTTGCACACAAAATATAAAAATTAAATTCTCAGTTTTTCACAGGTTCAGTTAATTTGGCTAGGTGAACATGTAAGATAAGGAGATAATTCTGCATTAGCATTTTTAATTAACCATTTCATAAAGGAGAGCAATTTTTATGTAGACTTCATCCTATTTTCTCATCCATATCATCTCTATGCTGCATCCTTAGTTTTTGTATTTGTTTCTAAAGCTTCTTAAAATCACAACTGTTTTGTAACTTCAATATACTTGACTTACATAGCATTTGATGAACTGATTATTTTTATAATATAAATGTATCTTTACATACAAATACTTCTTGTATATTTTTTGTCACTTCAAAAAACCACTTTGAACCCCAATCTGTAAAGCACAACGTGCAACATAACCCATTTTCTTATCATATATGTAGTCACGTGATGTTTAAAAAAAAAAAAGAGAGGAAAAAAACTGATGTGAACTTGGGCACAATGGACCATGCTGTCAAAAATATTCAGTTGTCAAAAATGCAGATGGCATAAAAGCGCAGAAACAGATCAGTTACTGGAGTTTTTTTTAATAGGAGCTATTGTGTGGATTTTAAAAAATTGATTAGGTGCCTAAAAATGTGGGTGCATAGCCAGTACAGTCTTTAAGGATACCTAAATATTTCTTGAAAATCTTGTTTATGTGAACAGTTAGGTAATTAATACCTTGAGAGACATAGTCCAACACCTGAGATTGAAATAAATGTTCTCTTAACAGTGGTTAAAAAGGAAAACAGCAAAGTGTCTGAGGAGGGAAAACCTCCCTGAAGTCTCGTCCTTTTCCCTAATTAAAAAAAAGAAAAAAAAAAAAAAAAAGCTGAAGCAAACGGAAAGCTCTGCACAATGAAAACAACTACCGAGCAGCTCTTGAGAACGTTCTGTAAAGATTTTATGTATTTGAAGTTTCTAAGCTACAAGCTCATTACTAATGAAACGCCACTACTAAGGACATTCAAAATGATGATTAAGATCGGTAACAAGCTACCTGGCCAATCTCAAGAGTTCAGCTTAAGGCAGGCTCTGCCTTTTCCTCCCTGAGCAGTTCCCAAGAGACAGAGAGGAATCTTGAAAATCAGAAAGTGCTTATGACTACTAAGACTGTTTCCTCCTTCTGCCCACTCTATTTTTGCCCCTTTTGTCTGTAAGAGTAGCGGCATTTTGGTGTGAATACAAAGCCCTTTTGCGATGGATAGAGTCAGTGTTCATAATAAACTCATCTCTTATTGCTAGGCAACACTGAGCAATGTGAATTTGTCACTTCTGTTTGGTGCAACTTTCGATTTCACCTCCAACTGTAACAATATAGCCTGCTATATTTTAGATGCCACTGTGGTTGGATGCCATCCCAGGAAAGATGTGAACTACTACTGACAGGGAGTGAATGACTGGCAATGGGCATAAGCAGTTTTTTGATTCTTAAGTCTTGACATATAATTAATTGTTAGATTTATTCTTCTATGAAACTCATACTTCATGATTCCTACTTACTGACTGCCTTTTAGAAAAGGCAAATGGAACACAAAAATTTCCAGTGAGGGGAAGTTTTGTTTGCCTGTTTACCTTTTTTCATGTGCTATTTGCTCTGTTCATATTTTTCTGCATGGGCTGTCTTTTTGAGGGGTGACTATATGTAAAATTCAGATCTTAAGTACCTTCGATCAAGTGAATGTCATTATTTCTAAGGCATATCCAATTATTCGTTTGAATAAATATGTTGCTTACCTTAGGAAATTAAGGTTCAGATTACAATAGATGCTGAGCAACTCTTACGCGCTGCTGAATACCCCTCACCAGGTGTCGAGGAGCTCAGATTATTGCAGGATGAATACTGTAGTCACAATTTTTTCAGTCTGAAACAAAACCCCCCATTCAAAACAAAATAAGTTTAATGCTATTACATGCTATCTAGGCTTTTTTGATTAGAGAACTGATAATTTTGTTTTCAAAATTTGTGTGTGATTGTCTAGCCTGGCTACTAGGTCTCTGCTCTTTGATCTTTGAAGAATTAGGTCTGTTTGGAGGTAAAAAAGGGAAAACTGAAAACCAATATTGTCTCACTACCTTTGGCTAAGATATAGCTAGAAAGAGGGATGAATTTATACTTCAAATAAAATATACATCTTCTAAAAAATCATCATCGTTATCAACAGTCATTTCTCTAAATGTTTAGAAACATTTCACGACCACATTAACTACAGAAATATGCCAAACAACTGAGAATTTTAGTAATATTTTAGTCTTTGCATATTTTCACTGACTCACTGAAAACAAAAGGAGTTTCTGTAACTGTATGAATGAACCACGGCATGTGCGTGTTCTTTTAAGAAAGGCCAAGGGTGCAGTTCTATTTTCTTAGCTCTGCTTTCATATTTATGTGTCTCATTTCCAGCTCATTGCTGATGCCTTAGTTGCACTATCCATCAACACTTTTATCCTCCTTGTTCCTCAAAAAGAACATAAAATCCTTTTTTATGTGGTGGTAATATTATTGCAAATAAAAGCAAATACCAAAATCTTTATTAGTCTGCCAAAATAATAAACTATTTAATAAAAGCATGCTGTAAAAATAAGGTCATTTGCATCACTCAAGTTTCTTGCAGGAAATACAGAGAATTATTGGTCAAAAAGTACAAACTGACAGCAATTATTTCTGTTGTTGATCTAATGCTGCCTGAAAATGGGTTAAAAAATGCACTCAGGTTTTGCAAGTTTGCTGTCTTTAAATGTTTGTTTTTAATGCTGTTGTATACAGAGGAGCCTGGGAGAACCCAATTTTTCAAAGCTCTGCTTTTTTACCAATCTTCTCCATAATGGAAGAAGGAGAGACTGGATAGACCCTATTAGAAATCTTTACTGCAAAGCTCATAGTAACCTTCTGACTCCCATACTGCCACAAGATTTATCATCCAAATATTTACTATTTTTATATTCCATATTAATTGTATTTAGTTAGGATTTGTGTCAGCTTTAGCTATATGATTTTTTTTCACGTTTTTCTTTTGTCATTCTTGCAGACAAATCAATGCAAAGCTTTTATTTAAGAACTTTGTTAAATGTTTAAAGTTAGTCAAAATATGCTTTTAAAATCATGTATCTAATGTCTGATCCTTTTTTCTTGTTGTACTACAAACCTGACCATTATTTTCTCACTGCAGTTTCTCTCCCCATCTGGCAGTTCTGCAAATATGTTATTGAGAGAGCACAGAAAAATCAGTTGCCGTGGTGAGATTTAAACACTGCTTGTGATGTCCCTGCACACTTCCCCAAAAGAACCTCCATATAAACATTAAAAATAAGCTAATCTTATAAATTTACAAGATTATAAACGATCTTATTCATGAGACAAAAAGTATTTAGCTTAATTGCCTAAATGTTAGGGACTGATTTTTGGAACAATGGAGATAAAAGGTTTATGAAAAGACTCTTTTTTTATACTTATTTCAATGATATTTTGTAACTTAAGCAGTTGTAAACCCCTATAAATCTCAAAATACTCTGCAAGGTATAGCTATGCCCACTTTACAGACAGAGAAACTGAAACAAAGAGCAGCTGAAGTTGCATGAACAATCACACAACGATCAACAAGTTACTGACCAGATAATAAAATTCCAAGATTCAGATCACTGGTGCTGTCCCAGTATTTTCGGGCTCTACTGCCTATGCTTCTTAGGCACAATAGAGATGCTCCACTTACTTAAAAGATGAGAGCTGTATAGAGATGAAATATTTTAAAAATACATTATATATATTGAAAGGAATACTTCACGGAGCCCTGTTAGTATATTCAATCATGCTTTAAACCATAAACCAGCCAGGAGTTATTCTCCTTGCTTCACAGACTGCAGACTGCTGAAAGCTGAATTAACTCTTCTATGAAATAATGTTTAGGATGTCACGTGACACATGCAGGGTAGATAAAAAGCATGTATGTTAGGAACAGCACTTTTTTGAATTCTGAAGGTGTGGGAATTTGGTATTTGCATATATCAATAGGTTCAGTAACTTGAAGTTTTTGTCTTGCAAACACCTGAGCTGGGTTACACATTCTGGTAAAGTCACCCATATGTAGCTAAATCAGTAGTTTCCAAAGTTGACTTGTTAGGATACTACACAGTAACAGCAGTGGCTGGAGTAACAGCTCCCAGATATACGCAGGACTGGGTACTTCAGCAGGAAGGTGTTCAAGTCTTAAGACAACCATACAACTGAAATATAGAACATGCACAACAGTTTCAGAACACTCCATCATTAATCAGCAGTATGGTTTAAATTAAAAGCACTTGCATTATATGTGCTTGGTATTTATTGGGATTGCTATGCTATGTATACATCATTAAGACAAACTGTACAGATGGGATTTTAAAAGACTTAGATAATTTTATGAATGTTAATTAGCTTTGTCTATTCAGGCTAAGATATGTAATAAAGATATCACCAAATCACATTTTTAAGAAAATTATAGCTTGTATTACCTGTAAAACTCAGCAGATTTGCAAAGGCCTTTAAAGGATTATTTCTGAGCTGGGTTGCTTAGGTACAAGAGAATAAAGTAGATTGTCAACAGTGAAACAAATCAGTGGAAGATTCCTGTAGATAATAATTTGTGACTGAAAAGACTACAGATTATTAAAATTCCCTTCAGCTTTTACCAAAAAAACCTAACCCAACCAGTCAAATAAACAACCCAAACCAGGCAATGGCAACTAGCAAATTGAAATTAATGTCCACACAGCAAAAAACAGAGATAGCTGTACCTCTGCGTTAAGGGCATATGTGACTACTGCCAGAGAACCTGTGAAATGAACTCATGGTTCACAACCTGGCCTTTCAAGTAAACCTCTGCAGATGGACGGTAAACTTCTGCTTGTCTCAGCTCTTACTCCTGAAGTTGTAACAATTCTGTAATGTTATTGCAGTAATACGATGACTGCAAAACCGTATGTTTTTTAAAATCATAATGGTTACACTAAGACCAGAGACCAGGTGTCCTGGTTTTTGTCTTTGCCCAATTTCTCAGGCCTTATAGGACCAATGGGACAACTAGAAGAGATCTTAGTTCAAAACCAGTTCTTATTGATATAGTAATCGGAAGTGTTTTTCAGACTCTTGCAAAGTATTTCTTTACTTCAAAGCTTAAACAACATTAAAGAAAGCATACAGACAAAGCAGCGTTGGAAAGGAAGTAACATGCCCTTATTTTTAGCACTTGCCCACTTGTCACTCTTAAACTCTCATCTGCCTTTCAAATGTAGTGTAATCTAATTTTTATGCATACTGTATGCTCGTACAGACAATTTCCTCATTTCAGAGTATGTTGAGTTTGGTAAAGGCTTTTGTACTTTTCCTTAACCTGTTTCAGAAATAGCACTGTCACCATTTGTCTCAGTAATACACAGGATGATGGAAATTGACATTTTTCTATATAGGAGTGAAAAGAATATTAGTTTTATCAAAGACTAGATCCCCTCTTCCCCTCTAGTTAAATTTGAATTTGGTCACTTCAGGGCTTACTGTGTAGGATGATTTTAAGCAATGGTCCCTGTGGTTGCAGGCTCTATCACCTAATAATTGACCGTGACAGGAATTATATGTCCAAAGCCAAGGGGTAGAGTGAATAGCATATGTCAGGGTCAATTATAAGGTGGAAGACCCTGCAACAAAAAAGACTGCACTGATTAGAGCATGATGTTGACATGGGAGCTGATGCTTCAGTGTTATTTCAAAGGGCACTGTCACAGCCACCCTTCCTTGAGGTCTCAAAATCAGAGGCGGATTATGTCAGTGGTTTATACTACACATGATGTAATAAAGTTCAATGGGACATTGAAACTTACAATTGATTTGTTGCTTTTTTGCAGTGATGAAATGCTTTACTGTATCACTCAAAATTAAGCTCGCTACTCTGCTAATTAGGTCAAAACAGCTCCATACTTACTAGATTCTCTCTTGAAAAATCTGACTGTGAGATGAAAAGAGTATTAAATATGACACAGTTAAAAACTGTTTCGATTGCTAAAGTTATTAACATTATTTGTACTGGCAAAATTGAACAGAATAGGAACAACGGAATAGAGAGAAAATAGTCCTTTTTATTACTTAAAGCTATGTTGTAAATATTTTATGATACGGGAAGATTTTTGCAGTGAAACAAATGGGCCAAAAAAGCTGCTGTTTGCTTATTCCCCTGAAACTTCAGCAGCTTTAACCTACTCAAATGTTCTTAATCAGTGACGAACCGCAGAACCATTTAGTGAGTGAGTAATGGTCCCAAATTATATACCACCACAGTAAAATACTATAGTTCATTTTTAGATTTTCATTGCACCAGTTCAATTTTCTGACTCTTTTCTTTGAAAGCTCTTTCTCTAAATTTCTGCGTCTCTGTAAAAATATCCCAGTCATTTCTGTCTACAAGATCCCACTGGTTTACCTCATGACGATGGAGAAGATACTGTAGCTTAACCTCATTAACTAGATAGCTAATTTCTCTCTGTTCTCATGGGTTATTATCCATGACCACAATTGTCCTGGGTGTTTTGTAGCCATCAGATAGATGACTAACTCCCAATAAATTAAGCCTACAGTGTTAGACTCACAGTTGTTGCATGATGAACACATTATGAGGACTATCAAGTCTAAAAGATCTTTTTCTTCTCTAGAATGGTTAATAGGAGATCATAGTCTCTAACATATAGAAATGCTCCAAAATTTCCATCTTCAGAGTCTTCATCGGCAGTTAATATAACTTCACAAGCAACATGTCATGTTAGGTAACAGGGACTTGGTCTTGAATCTTGTACATGTACTTTAAAACAAACCCATCTCTGATCTACATTTGTTTCAGTGTAACATTAGAATAGCTCTCAGAACTGTTTTGTATTTAAAACTTATGCAAATTTAAAAATTGAAATGTATATTTCTAAAAAATCCATTTTTTTCTTTAGAAGTGAGAAAAAGACAGGAGGATATAAAAGTTCTTTAACCTGTAAATACAACATCCATGCTTAACTTTTCCATTGCAATCAAAATAGATATAGGTAGAATAGAAACTCTTTTGGTACTACAGGCTTTCTGGTGAGCTGGAGGTGCTCAGACTTTTTTTTTTTTTCCCTTGAAAGTACAGAAGGACTTCATATGGAGAAAAATACATTAAAATTCCATTGATTAAGCTGAACAGAACAAAGGTAAATGAAGGATTTTGCCAGTCAAACTTAGTTTCTCTTGGTGGTAATCACTGTTAGTGTTTTTGCTAATAAAGTAAAAATTTCAAACACTGAAAACACATCTAGTCAAGTGAAAAAACTGTTCAGCTGCCAGCTTGCGCTAGTGCCTGCTGGAAATGGAAACAGACTGGTCATTTTGACGGAGGCGTGACCTTATAAGGTTAATTTTATACTTTTGACTCTGAGAAGATTGGTAGATTGATTAATGAAAATTAAATTCATCCAAAGCTTAGAAAAACTGGCATCATATAAGGACCACTACCTACCAGTCAAGAACTTAAATAATGCTACCTTAGGCTAAATTCTGTTTCTGTTGCAGTGGTTAATAAATACAGGTCTAAGAGTCTTCTTGAATGCTAAACAGAGGACAAAGTAAAGTTGCTGGATTTCATAGTTCTGCAGAAACAAGTCAAATCACCTTTGAAAATGACCAGCCTTGTCTTACCAGCACTAGGAACTATAGGATTAGCTGTATATATTTTAAATAGTGTTTATATGGAGCACTCAAGAGCAAGAAGCCCATAGGCCTGGTAGGTCATCCTTCACGTACAGCACTGATCACTGGGGCCACAACTGTGTGAGTGGCTGGAGACAGACCTGAAGACACTGCATGCCTCTTTCTGTCTCAAAAGAGGTGAACGGTGTGACAAGGTGTTCAAGGTAACCTTAGTAGGCTGTATTATCTTGGGTATAATGCACTGTTAGCACGGTTATGCAGTATTCAGAGCAAAACTCTCTATATCTGGCGAGCTGGAAATGTAGACAGAATGACCTTGAGTCCTTCTACACCCGGATGGGGAGATACGCCTTCTGAGAAATTCCTTTCATTCAGATTTTAGTAGTATGTCAATACATCTCACGCTTCCAAACCCAAAATTTTTTTGTTTTTTTCCCAAAATTTCTATATCTCATAGAAGAGCTGGTAATATCCAGTTTACTGAAGTAAGTGAAAATTCAGGGAAGTTGTCAATGACAGGCAGCTAAAGGCGCTCCACAGCCAGTTTCTCAGTTAAAAAGACAGACGTATCCTCCTGTAGAATCTCAAATCATTTTTCTGTACTACATAAACAGCTTTGGGTATTAACAGCAGGAAAAACCGTGCCACCTGTTAGATGAGGGAAACACCTCTGACTGCAGGAGAGTCAGAGGACACTAACGAGGGGCAATAGCGGCACGTTGCCAGTTACACCCGTGAAAACCGTAACATCCCTCTTCGGACTTAGCACGGTAAGCAAAGGAGGAGATGATTTTAAAATCTTTGTTTCAAAATAGAAATATTCTTCTAACATTATGTCTGCTTTATATATGCAGTATTCCATTACTTACTGGTGATTATAATAGGAAATCTTTTAATTAAGAACTCCAGCAGTTCACCTTTAACTGCCAATCACTGGATAATTGGCCCTTTTCTAATAGGCACTGCAGCTCAGGTATGCTAAAGTGACTGTTTCTCAGAATAACTTACTGAAAGTAAGTTATTTTTGGAACTCATTTATAAGAGAACTTAATTAACTATTCCAGATCGTTAGGGATACTGCATTGCGTTTTTTAATCCTCTGACAGGTTCCTCCAGTTATATTAATTCATTATAATTATTTTCAACTTTCTAGGCAGAAAAGGGTGAGAAAGAAGCGCTGAGGCATTGCTGGCGTTCTGTACAAAGTAGCCAGTACTTCCCCGAGAAGAAAGGCAGCTTTGGTGAATTTTATTGTTTCAGCTGCTGCAGCAGTATAGCAGAATGTCTTGGGGCAATCAGCTTGCGAGACGATGCACTGTCTTTTGTCCACTGTCATATGGCAGAACCTTTTAAGAGCAGTGACACTACACCAGTTATTTCATCAGGTGAGTGAGAGCGAACAGATTTTCTCACTGAATATATTCCAAATAATTGGAAAACAGCATCTTTTTGGGTAAAATACAGACTTGTTTTGAAACCCCACTTTACTAATTCAATTTTGACATATTTCACAAATTCTGGGAGCCAAATCCCACTTTTTTATTTGTGCAAATAACTACTGATGTCTTCATCAAACGGAAGCAAAAATTCCCATCTCACTAGCAAATGAAGCAGACTTTGGTCCAGCAGTGTCATATGTAACTTCTACTTCAAACAAGTCTGACTTGTAAGTGGAAATTTGTTTTTTGGGAGCTGTAAAACTGAACGCAATAGAACCATCTGCTGAAAAAACCAGCAACATTGTATCAGAACAGATTAATAATCACAGACCTTTGAGAAAATAGGGGACTTCAGAATTATTCTCTTTTCCAGATCTTCTAATAATACTACTTAGAAGAGAGCTTTACAAGTCTTTGAATATTTGTTATAAAGCGGTGTGATTAAAGCTACTGACTTTATGGCCTCTCCATTTTTGAAAGCAGCAGAATAACATGTACATGATTTTTAGGCTTTCTGTGTATCATTGCTAAGTACTGTAAATTAAGTGTTCACAACTACTAGCTGAATTATTCTTTCTTGTGATAATCAAAAATAAAAATATTTCATTCAAACCCAGAAAAGATAGACGTGATATACGATAAAATATTCCCTCTCCCCTCCTGCTTTTGCAATAAATCAAATACCTTTGTTCTGCCTTTTTTACAGTTCCTCAGAAGTGTGGTTATTTTCTAGCAGTTCAGGTACTATGCAGTATTGCTTCACTCAATTTAGTAATCTCTCCTAAAATCTCTGAGTACACTGGATTTAAAGTTTTAATTCAGAACAGGCCTCCATTACCTTTCTGAGCCAAATAAAGAAGTCCCAATCCCCCACCAAAATCCCCGTCCTTTCATCAGAATTTCACATCTAAGTAACCCTCTTTCAGATCATCTAAGATGTTCTGAAGAGCAGAAAAAGCTTTCTAAGAATTATGCATTAAGTCATCATCACTAAATTAGAAGGAAATCCAACTGTCCTGTAATTCCAATGTAAGTCAAATATTTTGTCTCATAACTGCTGGCCTGTGATGGTCAAAGCATGAACCAAGGATTTATTTTTTAAAACATGTGCTTTTTGTAATTATTCCGATGCAGAAAAATCCATATTGTGATTACTACCTTTTCACAACTATTTATCAAGTTTTGTACAGATTGTCACTTCTTAACTTTTCAAAAGTGTATTTAGGAAGGCATCATCACCTTCATATCTGCCCATAATTATCCACTCCTCTTTTACAAGTTCCAGTGACTTACTGTACAAATCACATGCAGACTCGAATAATCTAAAAAAAAAAAAAATGTGCTCTTTCAAACTGTTTCATGACCTGTAAACAAAAAAATCTTATATATTTGTCTCACTAGGCATTTATTTTGGCATATTTATTGCTATAAACAAAACGCTTTTTCTTAGAATATTTTATTTTCTATTTTCTTCCACCTTTTCTCTTCCTGCGAACTCCAGATTCAACAATTTGTGCGTAACTTCTTTTTCAGAGGCTCGTGCAAAGCCTGATTGGTACAGATTGTTATATAGCATTGTATAATATCATGTTACAGGGGGATGATAAGTTAAGTTAGCACTCGCAATACATAAAGCATACCCTTCATGCCAGCCCTGAGGAACAAAGCCTTTTATGTTAGCTGCACCAGTTGCTGCAACTAAATTCAGTAAGAACCAGGAACTGGCATTCCTGGTCACTGCCAACGTACAGGTTGGATCGTAGACACCAGAGGAAGACACTGAGTGGGGGCAGCGCCAAGGCTCACCCTGGGGCACTGCACTTGTCCCCGCTGACCCTGCACACCAGGCTCCAGCCTCGGTGAGCAACCAACAGCGCACCAGTGGTTTCTTCTCCCCGTTTTGGACCCGCGGGCTCTTTGAACCAAAGCCTGGAGAGTGGTGGTCCCTCAGACTGCTGCTCAAAACACTGCCCCAATGACCCCAGCAATGGTTTTATCTGGTGGTATAAGGCTCTTAAAGGTAGCCTAGCGATACCGTTTCACGGCAGAACTAACCCACAGGTTTCTTCTGTGACTTGGGATAAATTGTGTCTGGATTCAGAGCCTGGGCACCTGGCTAAGTTTTTTGTTGATTCTGCCCGCAAACCTCTAGTCATGTCTGTCATAGGCCTTAACAGCAGGATTGCTCAGAAAATTAGCCCAAGACACAGATCGCAGTACAAGATGAGATTTTTGGTCTGCAGAAGCTGAACTCGAGGGTGCAGGTGGACATTTTGTGGTCGCAGGCGAGCGGAGAGGCCTTCAGCGAGGCAGCCGGGAGGTCTGCTCTCCTCTTCCTCCCTGCTCGCCTCCCGCTCCGGCCCCTCGACACGGGCTGCTGGGGGACACTACGGCGACTCGGAAGGGGTCCCCTTCATCAACCTCCGAGAGGGACGAGGCGAGGGGCTTGAGGGAGCGCCGCTGTCTCGCCCACAGCCCCGCAAGCGGCCGGCGGGTCACTCGCCGCCGGGCGAGCACCTGGCGCCGCCCGGTTCGCTGAGCAGCTCCCGGGGGCGGCTGGGAGCGCCCACGCCGGGCTCCGGTTCCCGCAGCCGCTACCAACGACTGGCCCGCGGCGACTTCTGAAGCCCCGCGGCGTTTCCTCCCTTCACCGCGGGCCCTCCCGGCCTCCCTCCCCGGGGCCATGGTGAAGCCGGGCTGCGACTACTCCCCGCTGCCCCCTCAGCAGCCACCACCCGAGGGGAAGGGGACGGACCGGCCACCTCGCTCGCTCCCCTTCCCTACACAGCAATCGCTTTGAACAAGTCCGTTGCTGTTCGCTGTAGACAAGGAGGAAAAACGCGGGCGGGGGAGGCGGCAGGGTGAGCTGGGACGAGCCCGCTGCCGCGCCTGGCTCACACGGCAGCCCCAGCAAGCGGGCGGCCCGCCCGGGCCTACCAGCGCGGCCGCCCTGCCTTCCATAGGCGTCCCGCGCGCTGCCTCCGCGGCCGCGCCCTCCCTGCCGCCCTCATGCGGGCTGTGCCCGGGCTCCGCCGCCCCGGCAGGCTCGCAGGGCCGCGGCAGAGGCGGCGCGCCTCTCCCGGGCAGCGAGCGGCGGCGGCCTGCCGCGCCTCCCGCTCGCTCAGGCAGTCTCCCGGCCTGCCCCGGGAGGAGGGTCTGCTGAGGGGAGGAGGCCAAACGGTAGCGGCAGCAACGGAGCAGCCGGCGGCGTGCGCGGCCCAGGGTGGCCGGAACGGCCGCGCTCCTTCCCCGCTGCATTTCGCAGCTGTCACGCAGCTCCCTGTTAGCGTTACCGCCCCCCGGGCCCGTGAGCAACATGAGAGTAGTGGCTTTAATCAGGTAACGGGCTGAGGGAGCGCCCATGTGGGCGAGCGAGGGGCGTCTCGCAGGCGGAGGGAGGACGCGGGGAGAGGCCGAGCCCGCCCGGGAACAGCCCGGGGGTCGCGCTCCACCCAGCGCCGCTTGGGGGACCCTCTTGCCCCGGCCCTTTCCGCCAGTGCGTTTCCTGCCGCCCCCCCCCCCAGCCTCCTCGGCGGAGCCATCGGGCTCCAGAGGCGTCTTGCTCTCCGCCGGCTGACCGTGGGCGGGCGGCGTTTGAGTGCCGGGGTCAGCCGATCCCTGCCTACAGGCAGGGTAAAGCTGTAACCATTTCCCTTCTGCTTTGCCTTTATTCCCGGGACACTGAAGAACTACAAGCGTCTTGTTAAAAAAAAAGCAAAACAAAACAAAAGAACCCGCAAACCCCCCCAAAACAACACCCAAAATTATTTCCCCCCATCGCCTGCTCCCTGTTATGCCGGTCTCCCGAGTTAGCCCGTCTCCAGCGCGGAGGGGCTGTGGGGCGGCCGCCCCTGGGGCCTGTGCCGCCTGCCCTGCAGCTGGCGGGAATTCGGCTCCTTTGCGGTTGAATTTCCAGGTGCTTTTCCTTTCCAGGTATCTTAGCATAAATTTTCTGAACTCTTGACGGTAGGTTTTTCTAGTGTGTCTTTTGAGAGAGATTTCGGTTTGCTTGTTTTTAAAAAGATGAAGCTCACCTATTTAAATACTTGCAGTTGGACACAGCCCTGTCTGTCAGGGGCTGCTGTGTTTGCTCCCCCCCCCCCCCCCCCCCCCCCCCCCCCCCCGCTTTTTTTTTA